>LOJH01001951.1:3585-45465 GCA_001685095.1 Ellobius talpinus
ACACACACACACACACACACACACACACACACACACACACACACACACAGGGCTCTGGGCTTCCCATCCCTGGTACATCGATTCAGCTCAGCTGCTATGACGCACAACACATAAGTCAGACCTGAGTTTCAGCCACTGACAGTTAAAGTCTCATGATCCAGAGGCTGAAGTCTGAGATCAAGACATTGTTGTAATGAAGCCACCCATACCTAGGCCCTGTCTCTAGATGAGGTCCTGGGTTCAGCCCTTCATCATGAGAGACAAAATTGAGAACCCCATCTCTCCTGGCCTTAGATGGAAGACGGTGGCCTCCCCCCCAGTACAGCAGAGGTGGAGCCCTGAGGCTGAAGAGTTCCACCTGGCTGTCTTTGCCCATTTAGCAAACTACTGCATACCTCAGAGGAACTGGACATGGTCTGACCCTCTACTCATGGGCCTGTGCCTCCTGAGTTCACAAATGCACTCTCTTGCCAGCTGTGTCCCAGAGTTCAGCACTGGCTACAGTTTGATGTGAAGGGGGCGATCATCAAGCTGTGAATCCAGCTAGTTTTCTTTGAACTCCAATGGTGATGGCTTGCTCCACCTGCTTTTCTGTTTTCTAAACATTCTGCCAAAGAACCACGGAATTCGACTCTCCTAGAAGCCTCTTCCAATGGCATCAGCCAGATGCGCTCACACAGACTCTGCTCTGGAAAGGCAATGCTTTGCTCCTAGCCTGGAAACTGCCTCTGAAGGAAACTCTGTGATTTTCGATATTGTGTGGCAGTGTTGGGCCAGGCCTCAGGATAGATACGGCTGTTGACGTTCTGGATTCCGTCTAGACGCTGTAGGAGTGTGAGCCACAACAAATTCATTAGCTGTCCTGAATAATTCAGACAGATTTGGAAAGCAGATGAGCAAGGTGCTCCCCCATGGCCTTGATAATATAGATTCTCCTTTAAGAGACAGAATATAAATTAATAACAGTCCAATTGCCGCTAATGCCATGGTGGAGTGGGCGCGGCTCCCAGACAGCTGCTCATTAAGGAAGCCATTCATTTCTGTCCCCTGGACAAATTGGTTGGTTAAGTTCTCAGAAGCAGCCCACTGCCCTGGTCAGAGCTGACCACGCCGCTAATGAATTGTGGGCTGTAAAGCTGTATGGTGGAGGAAGGCTCCACTGAAATTGTTCTGTTCCAGACACCCCAGAAACTGCCTGCGGAGCAAAGGTGGGGACCACCTCCTTCCCACCAACCAGAGGAGGGGACTTTCTTTTTTTAATTTTCTATTTTATTGCATTTATTTGCTTATTTTATGTGTGTGCAAGGGTGAAAGTAAGAGAGGCAGCTTTGCAGGAGTTAAGTTCTCTCCTCGCCCAGCATGTTGGTCCCAAGGATCAAAACCCAGGCAGGCAGAGCTGGTGGCCAAGTGCCTTTCCCTGATGAGCCATCTCACTGTCCTCACGAGTGGACTTTCTGAGAACTGTAGCATCCCTGTTTAAATATATGTCCATGAATACACGCCCAAATGTGCCCCTACCTGGGACTGAGTCGCAGCCACACACATCCTAATCACCCCCAGGAGGAGGCCTGCACAGATTCCAATCCCCACCAAACCACTACCCCACAAAAGGAGTAGTGCCTTGAAGCAGGGGAGCCCTGCTTCTCTGCGGCTTGTCTGGGAAGTGTGCCATCCCAGGAACAGCGACTGGCTGTACCCCCAAAGAGATCCCACCTCAGATCAGAGAAAACTTTCAAGTGGTCAAAAGTAACAAAGACAAACACCACTTGGGGAGTCTTTTCCCTCAAGGCTCAGTGGTGTTGGCTGCTTTGAGGTGCCCAGGCTGATGGTGCTCAAAGGGCCTCCTTCTGGGTCTGTGTTGTACGAGGTGGGACCATGGTCTACTTGCATATCCAGGGTATCTGCGTGTATTTTGCAGTCACCTTGGGAGTGACTCACAGGGAAATGATCCCTTCCCCCTTAGCTCTGATTTCTCCCTCTCAGCTCTGTGGCCAGTGATGAGAGCTGGCTTTGAAGGGGAAGTGGTGGCCAGGGCAGGGTGGTTATGGGGGAGTGCAGGGGTCCTGGGAACATGCAGGCCTTATCACTGATCAAAGCCAGGAGGTGCCACCCAGCAGACGAGGTGTGGCCCCACCTGGCTCTCATTAGGTTTCAGCTCCCTCCAGCCTGGCCTGCTCTTGCTCAGCCCTCCCGACAGCCGGCCATGAAGCCTGCCCACTGCACCTGGGGCATGTGGGGGCATCCACCATGGTCTAACTCTACACTGCACACTCAGACACCTGACCGCTGCCTCTGCAGTGCAAGCAAGTACCACGGCCCTGGGAAACTCCTGACCGCCCACTCCTGCTTGGCCTTGGCACCACTGTCCTTTCTTGGGATACTCTCTTCCATGACATCTCTCACCCTAGAAATCTGCAAGACTGTGTGGCCCTGAATACAGGTTTGTTTTCTTGCTTGACCACTGGGCAAACCTGGAATGACCAGCGGTGTCAGCAGATACCTGTAGGTGAGCCCCCTTTGTTAAACAAGCCTCCTGGTCATGGCCAACTATAGTTTGCGTCTTAAACGTCCTCACAAATGGCCCACATGTTAAAGGCCAATTCTTAGTGTAGCACTGCTAGGAAGTGATGGAGCCTCTGAGAAAGGGGTTTATCCTAGCAGTTTTATAGGCGGCTGGTGGTGAGCTCTTGAAGGGGTTGGAAGTCTCTTCCTTTTTCGTTTTTTTCTGTCTCAACCATGCAGTGAGCACCTTTGATGAGCCATGTGCTCTCATCCATGTCCACTCCCCACCTCCCAATAAACTTGAAAGCAACAGAGCGATCTGGCTATGAGCTGGAACCTTCAGACTGTGAGCTACCATGTCTGTTCATGGTCACTCTGCTCTGGACCGAAGCCTGCTGTGACCCCAAGACCTTCTCTCTTGGTCTCTCCACCTGTGTGGCTGTTTGCCCAGGGGAGGGCTCCCTACATCACAGGGTGAGCAGGAAGCCCAGGGTCCTCAGCACCCCTGTCTCCATGACACTGTTCCCGAGAGTTCAGCAACAGAAGGGACACAGCATAGCGGGCATATGCCAGGAAGGGGACAAAGCATAGAGAGAGAGCACATGCCAAGAAGAAGCCAAAGTTGGAGGCAGAGATTGGACTTTATTCCCCGGTTCTGTGGACTCCCTCCCTGATCTCCACTTCTAGAATGTTCCAGCTATCGACAGTCTGTGGGTTACTTTGCTGCTTCATCCCAGGAACCCAGATAGTTATGATAAGCTCCAAGGGGCTACTGTATTACCTGAGGACCTCCCAACCCCAGTGGTGTCTGTCACTGTTTCAGCTGTCCCTAGAGGCTGTGGTTACACTTTCATACCTGAGCATGAGTCCCTAGTTCCTCTTTTGTAAGATTTATTTTTATTATTTTTAATGATGTGTCTTTGTATGCATCCATATGTAGATAGCTGCACGTGACTGCAGGTGCCTGTGGAGGCCAGAGACATTTGGATTAGCCCGGAGTTAGAATTCCAGGCAGTTGTCAGCCACCTGAGATGGATGTTGGAAACCAAACTCGGGTCCTCTGGAAGAGCAGTGTGCACTCTTAACCACTGAGTCATCTTTCCAGCTCTCTGGTGTCTCCTTTTAACTGGCTTTGGTGCCCATAGGTTCCTGGGCACAGTTGGTGAGCTAGTACAATTTGCTTAAATTCTAAGTTTCTGTTTACAGATGGAGAAGGGTCAGTGGGCAGACTGAACCCAGAACCCCACAACTGGCATGTGGGTGTAGGGATGACATGAGCAGCATGGCATGCCCAGTGTAAGATGGGGTACAGCTGGTGGCTGGCCAAATTCTGAGAGAACTTCCCACTTGGTGGCATGTTTGAGTAGGCCAATCCTCTGTAAATCCTGGCCAGTCATTGTGCAAGAGACAGTCTCAGATAATCAGGTAGTTCCCCCCCGACTTCCTGTTTTGGGCATTCCAGGGACACACAGGTGCCTTCAAGAGAAGTCAGAAGTTGACAAAGGTCACATACCCTTGAAGAGGAGACAGTCCCCTTCTTACCTCCCTATGCCCAAACTCAAGTTTATCAGGAAAAAAAGAACATTACAAATAGAATTGCTCACAGGGTATGATAGCACACACCTTTAATTCCAGCACTCAGGAGACAGAGGCAGGTGAATCTCCGAGTTTAAGGCCAACCTGGTCTACAGAGAAAATTCTAGGGCAACCAGGGCTACATAGAGAAATCCTGTTTTGAAAAACAAAACAAAATAATAATAAAATAAACTTGCCTTTCTCCCCTGCACCCTAGTGCTGAGGCTTGAACCCAGAGCCTGGCCAGTGCCCCACGGATGTTCTTCTACTGAGATCTGCCTTGCAGCCACTAGTGTTTCCAGTTTGAAAAACAACATATGCTCACAGTACACACAAGAGGAAATGCAGCTGTGCTGCCACTGTGCATCCCACGCTCTAGAATCTCCTCCTAACTGTTGGCTGCTGTGTCAGATCTCACAGAAACATAGCTGCAAGCTGCAGAGACCTGCCCAGCCAGTTGTTTTGTTCCTTCTTAAAACTATGTCCCAGGCGTAATTCCATATGATTGAGTGGGGCTCTCTCCTTAGAACACTTGGTAAAGTCAAAACTCCTTCCACTCGTTCTCAGTAGTGTGACTGATAGCCCCTTGAAGTTGCTGGTTTCCTGTATTTTAAGTTATATTGTTTAAGGGTCACTCTTTCAGGGAAGCCATGGGTCACCTTTGGAACGAAATAATTCTACCACAATCACTACCTGACGACAGCCAGCTTTCTTCTTGTGTGCATGTGAGCATGCGAATGTGCACACGGCCAGGAAACAACCTTGGCTGTGGTTCCTCGGGCACTGTCCATCATAATTTTTGACACAGGGTCCCTTGATGGCCTGGACCTTACCAAGTGGGCTAGGCTGGCTAGCCGAGGAGCACCAGGGACCCTCTTGTCTCCACCTCGACAGCACACATCTTTTATATATGTATTCTGGGATCAAACTCAGGTCCTTGAACTTGGAGATCCTATCAAAGAAATATTTCATGTAGCACACGGTAGCTAGCTTACTATGCAGTTAAGGCTGGCTTCAAATATGTGACAACCCTCCTACCTCTGCCTTTCAAATCTAGGATTATAGGCTTTGCAAAAAGCCAGAAGTATTTGGAGAGTGACTGCCACACTTCAAGAGTTCCTGACCAAGTCAGGACTTTCCAACTGTCCTGCACAGAGAGGTGTGACTAAGGCCTTTTGGAAGACCCATTGGCAGCCTGTGCCTGGCAAGCTGCTCACACGTGCAAGGGTTGCCCACTATTTGGACAAATGGGTAGCATTTTCGAAGTGTGAGTTAGGGACTTTGTGTGCTGTGATTGACACACCTCTCACTCCAGGTATCCCAAATAAGAAAAATGCCATTTCTAGTCACCGTGGAGGAGCAACTGCCCCACCCAGGACCACCCACTCAGGATGGTCAAGCTCTGCAGGGTGATAGTGTTCTCAGGATGGGGCTGCTAATGCAGAATCTGATCGAGTGGCCACACTGATTTCTACCACAGATAGATTTCTACTTTGAACTTACCTCCATAGCTCTGCTCTCCAGGAAACACGTTCAGCAGCCATTTCAAGTTTCAGGTGAGAGGCTGTCCAATCAGTATGCCAGACTAGTAGAAGCTGTCAGAATCACACGGTTTCTGTTGGGGAGTAGGGAAATATATGGTATATATGTGTATACTATTTTCATATATTATGTACATGGATGTTATAAAGATGTATAACATATAAAACAATATGAATTGTATAATAAAATAATATAATATGCTATATAAATATACTTAGAGATTGGGGATATGGATCAGAGGTAGCACTTGCCTAGCATCTATAAGGCCCTGGAATAAATTCCCAGTATTAGAAAAATAAATAAATTTGCCAATCAATCAACCAATACACTTACACATAAACATACACAATAATATTACAAAATAGTATTATAGAATATTATAACAAAATAATAGTAAACTAGAGGAAAATATATAAATATCTGTATCATACAGATACAAAAATATATAAGATATGTGTATAATAGATAATATAATTTATTATAAATAAATTCATCATACACAGCAAATATATTAAATATTTGCATATTTATTGATGTTATTGTATTCCATGTGGTAATAGATTTGGGTCAAAAATGCTTAAAAACATTAATTTCTCAGGGAAACATTTTATTTATACATGTAAGCCCATCTGTGGTCTAATTTAAGTGTGCAGCTGAATAGAACTTGCTCAAGCTCTGCTTCGGGTCAGGCTCTCTCATGTAAAGAGGGCTGCCTGTGTTCCTGACACCCATAGGCAGCACAGGACTGGGGCCAGATGGAAATCCCATGAGTCAGGGCAAGAACCAGGCCAGCTGAGGGGCTCAGAGGCTCCGAGCTGGTGGGTGAATTAGCCAGATGTGGTCAACACAGCTGCCTTTCTGGTTCCCAGCGTATTAGAGTGTCCATTTCCACTCATGTATTCATGCAGCAAGTATTTACTGTTTCCTGTATGCTAGGAGGTAAGACTAGTTTTGGTTTCAGTTCTGTGGGTGGTGAAGAATCCTTACAGTCCCAAAGGATTAGGGCAAAAGCTCTCATCTCAAAGGAAAAAAAAAGCAGTGTAGGAATGGAAAGGTGCCTCAGTAGTTAAGATCATTGGCTGCTCTTACAGAGGACATGAGTTTGGGTCCCAGCACCTACATGTTGGCTCACAGCGACCTGTAACTCCATTTCCAGGGGATGTGATGCTCTCTTATGATACAAATGCGCACCAGGCATGCACGAGATTGCCAGACATGCACGCAAGCAAAACACTCATACACATAAAATTAATAAACCTAAAACAATTGCTGTCTGGCTGGAGAGATGGCTCTGCAGTTAAGACCACCGGCTACTCTCCCAGATTCCCAGCACCCAGGTGGCAGTCTGTAACTCTAGTTACAGGGGACCTGATGCTTTCTTCCAGCCTCTGTGGGCACTGCATGCACATGGTAAACAGACATACATGCAGGCAAAACATCCATACACATAAACAAATAGACAAACCTTAGTAAAATAAAATGCACACAGTACACCCACTTACTTCTCTGTTCCCGCCAATTAGCTGAGTGAGTTTGCACGTATCACCTCTCCCTGGTTTCAGTCACCCACTCAAACACCTCCACTGAGTGACAGACAGATCCTTCTAGAAACACAGCTGCTTCAGATCATGATGCCTCCAGTGAGTGTGTCTAGACTCAGGCTCAGTCTGAACTTCCAGGCTGAGCCCTAGATGGGTCTCCTTTTAGGGAATCTTCTAGTGACAAAGATAAATGAGAGGCCAATCTCTTTGGACAGGGAGCATTCCTGGCAGGCTCAGGACATCTGGTGCCCTGTGTTCCTGTGTGTCAACACTCCAGGAGATGGAAACTCCTTCTGGTACCTATGTGGATTACTTTTCTCCAAACATAGCTGCCACCATAGGCGAATGTCGTGGACCAACCGGACCTAGATATTCCCATAGATTTCCCTCTGTCTAGTCTGTGAGGCTTGGTGTGTTTGGTGTGACCTGCAGAGACAAGAGGGGATGTTGGTGGTGGTTCTGTGCACTGGGGTCTGAGGAATCACTTTTGTAACTCTTCCTTTACCAGACCAGAACAGCTGTTGCTAGAGCCTGCCCCAGCCCCAACGGAGACATTTGGTTAGTTTTGCTCTGTGGTTTGTTTGAGACTAAGGTGGAGTGGCTCCTGAAGTCATCCAATGACAAGGGCTGGGGTTTACACATTGCCAGCTCTGATGGGGCATTAAGCATCAGTTTGTGGATCCATCACACCACCTAGGGAAAAGCTTTCACATTTATTCCATTGAGAAGAGAGGTCCAGGATTGGGTACTGTGGGTTCCAAATGCAGGCTGCCGTGAACTCATTGAAATCTGGGTTTCCCTGCTTAAGAATAGGAAGAAAGAATGCTAGGCCAGCCACACTGTGGAGGCATCAGAGCATCCTACTGAGCGGGGAGGCAGTGGATGGCTTTGAAGCTTTTCATTTCCAGGGCATTCTTTAGATGAGGTGTGGGGGAGGGGGGTACATGGAGGTCAGAGGGTAGCCTTACCTTTTGAGACAGGGTCTCTGACAGGGTCTCTCCCTGAACCTGGAGTGCATCAGTTGTTTTGAATGGACAGCCAGCTAGCTCTGAGGAGGCTTCAGTTTCTGTCTCTCCAGCACTGAAATTATAGGCAACACCCCACCATGCTTGGCTTTTAAAATGTGATTTCTGAGATGTCAAACTCAGCTTCTCATACTCACATGGCTAGCACTAAATGACAGCTGGCTCCCCAGCCTAGAGACGAGGACTCTAATAGGCTAGGTGATCCCTGGATTTCTCCCTTTTGAGGACATGATGACCAAAACACTACAAAATTTAAACCAAGCACAAGAAAAAAATTATGCAATCAAATTATGTAGTGAAAATATGACTGTCCCTGTTGGGTTCAAGTTCACGTTGATCAAAATGTCACAAGATGTCGCCTGACTGCCCAAAGTCAGAAGTACTCTTTAAAATCCCATTAAACTTAACAGGCCCATCACATCAGACTTTGAGATGCAAGGCTGGTTCTCAGAACTCAGAAGTCATTTCTCCACATTGACAATAGCTTGTAAGATGAGGGGTGTTTTTTAATTTAGATATTTTAAAGAGAATACTTTCTATTTATTTTCTTTTAATTACATGTGTCTATGTGTTTGTGCACGTGAGTGCAATGCCTGCTGAGACCAGAAGAGGGCATCAAATCCCCTGGAGTTTGAGTTATAGGTAGTTGTGAGTTGTTCTGTATGGGTTCTGGGAACCAAATTCAAGTCCTCTAAAAGAGTAGTACATGCTTTTAATAATTGAGCCATCTATCCATCCCCTAATTTAAAAATACATTTATTTATTTATTATTTATGTGCTTATTTATTTTATTGTGTGTGTGCATGTGAACATGCACATGGACATATATGCATGCATGCATGTGGTACATGTGGAAGTCGGAGGACAGTATGCAGGACTTGATTCTATCCTTCCACAATATAGGTTCTGGAGTTCAAAGTCAAGTTATCAGACTTAGTAATTAAGAGCTCTTACTTACTAAAGCCATCTTGCCAGCCCATAAGTTGATTTTTTAATTAGAAATTGAAATAAAATAGAAATTTCCATTTGGAGGAATAGAAAATAATATAGACTATGTGACACTGCTACATAAAACCTCAAATCATAGCTGGGCAGTGGTGGCGCACACCTTTAATCCCAGCCCTAGGGAGGCAGAGACAGGTGGATCTCTGTGAGTTCAAGGCCAGCCTGGACTATAGAGCAAGTTTCAGCACAGGCTCCAAAGCTACACAGAGAAACCCTGTCTTGAAAAACCAAACCAAACCAAACCAAACCAAACATACAAACCCTCAAATCATTGCTAAGTGAAATTAAAGACAATCTACAGAAACAGAGAACCGTCCCATGTTCAAGGATGGTGGAACTCAGTATGGTGAAGATGTACCTTTCTCTTCAATTAATGGACAGCTGGGGCTGGCAAATAGTGGTCACTTCACTGAGTGCCTATTGCATAGGTAGCATTTTATTAAACGCTGTGTGCACTGGCAGCATTAACTGTTCATGATAGCATCCACCAAGTCTGAAAATCCTGAAATCCATGCTGTCCTGTGATGCTTTAGAACATTTCCCTCATCCTTTACTAGTAGGTTTCGGATACTCCAAATCAAAATCTTATATGTTTTTGGTTTCACTTTGCCAAAATTTGTGGAGAGCCGAGAAAGGCCTGAGTGACTATATAAGGAGTAGATGAAATCCTGAGCAAATATATATTATTGACAAGAACCAACGCTTCAAGCCCATGGGAACTGGTAAAGCCTTCCTTCTGGTCAATCTCAGAGGCACAGCAAGGCCTCTCTCTAGTCCAAGCAGAGTGGTTTACTAATAATTGACCCGCAAAAGTAGCCACTGTGGCTTCCTCCTTCCTGACTGCAACCTGAGACTGCTCCCCTGCAGAGACCTCCTACCCAGCCTGGCTGTGCTCCCTGTGTTGTACGTAATAAATGTGCTGAGGTTCACTGTTGTGTCAGAGTTAACGCCTGTGGTTCTACCAGAGGGAGCACAGCCCACCTGATCCCGGGTGTTCTGTATGTGTGTCTTTTCTTTGTCTCCTCGTCATCACAGTTAGGTTTCCAGGACCAAGCTGTGCCAGACATGTGGGTGGTATCTAAACGGGGACATCTAGATGTCAGGGACCTTACACCAGTCAGATGGGAATGCACAAATAATAAAGATAAATATAAAGAAAAGGGGGTGCAACTCTAAAGTCGGGTGCAAAATATGGGACATGCAGGATTATAGATGAACTCTTATGTTAGTTCTCTGAGGCGAGATAGGCAGTTATATATTAGTTCTTTAGAGACGGGTGGCTATAAATATATAACCCTCTGAAGGAGACTCTGAGGACTCTTAGAAGTGAAAGGACCAAGCAGATGCCATAACAAGCTGCTCCGTCTTCTCTCAGAGGTCAGGCCTCAATTTCAGTTTCCTGAGACTAAGCAAGCAGTTTCGGAAAGAGCAGCCAGCAAAGGACAATCTTCAACACCCTTGACAACAAGGAAGAGTCCTGGTACATGCAGTACCTACCAGGCTAGGCCTGAGCCACTGTCAGCAGCACAAGGACAGGTCCTGATACTTGTCTAGGCCTGCCTAAGGATGGAAAACAGTAGCCCGGACCAGCCCCTAACTAGCCCTGGCCAATTAGGACGTACTAATATGATTGCCACTTGCTTAAGCCAATTATAGATAAAATGCCCTAAATGCCTTAGGACCTCCCCTTGACTGTGCTTAAAAGCAGCCCACACATCCCTCTCTGGGTTGTTGCCATCTTGCCTGTGTGTAGGATGGTCTGCTCCAGCATGCTGGAGTAATGAACATTCTTGCTGATGGCATACGTGGATGGTAGTCTTTTGTGGGACTTCTCCAGTACCCTAATAGAAGCAGGGTTAAGACTATGGCTTCATCAGTTCTTAGGCTATGTTCAGGACATGTGTCCTTGATGTTAGTATCTGCAAAGTGAGCTAATAGTCCCATGTGTCTTTTTCAGGGGTTCTAGGTTTCAACTGGCGACATCTGGTAAAGAGCTTCCGTTATCTCACGCTCTTGCTCGCTCTCTGCGGGAGCCTTCCTTCTGTCTCAATCACACGGAACTCAGCATGTACCCACCAAGCCCCTGTTCATCTGGCAGATACCCTGCTCCCAGATACAGTGAGCACCTGTCAGGCCAAGGCTTGGGGCCTGCACTTGGGGTAGGAAGGTAATGGTTTGACCTTTGCCCTTAGCCCTGAAGGGTGTTTTGGGAGATACTTTTCTGGGGTCAGGCCTTGTATCAGTCTATATTAGTGTGGTGGTTTGAAAGAAAATGGTCCCCAAAGGGAGTGGCACTACTAGGAGGTGTCTTCTTGTTGGAGGAAGTGTGTCACTGTGGGGGCAGGTTTTGAGGTCTCATATATAAGTCATGCCCAGTAAGACAATTCACTTCCTGTTGCCTTTGGATCAAGATGTGGAATTCTCCAGAACCATGTCTGCTTGCATCCCACCATGCTCCTAACTACCGTGCTCCCCTCCATGATGGCAATGAACTAAGCCTCTGAAACTGTAAGCCCCAACGTCAATTAAAATGTTTCCTTTGTAAAAGGTCATGGTGTCTCTTCAGAGTAACAGAAACCCTGACTAAGACAATTAATGACTTTTCTCATACCTAGATACCTGGCAAGAAGCAACTTCAGGAAGGAAGGGTTTGTTTTGGCTCCCAGCTTGAGGGTACAGTCTGTCCTGGTTGGACAGGGAGGCTGGAAGGAGCCTGAGGCAGATGGTCACATTGTATCCACAGTCAGGAAGCAGAGAGGGGAATGTTAGTGGTCCCAAGCCTGCAATTCAGGATGAATCTTCCCTCCTAAATTGGAGACGCCCTCCCAGACAGCTCCAGAAACACACCCTTTTGTGATTCTAGATCTAATCGAGTGGACAATTGGGGATTGATCATAATGCAGTCTTGGCGACATTTGTTCTGAACCCTGAAAGTAAACTGGGACTTCAGACAGTCACATAGGTCAGAGGCCCAGCGTGTGAGAGTCAGGTGATGGCAGGGTTATGCTCCATCTAAATGCTCCAGAGGAGGGTTCTCTGGTCTTCCCACTCCTGATGGCCCCAGGCTGTGGCCATTGTCCTTCGAGCCCCTGTCCCATCTCCACATGGCATCCTCCATATGCCTGTGTCTCTCTCCTCTCCTTATCCGCTCCGGCCGTGTCTCTACAGACCCAATTTCCAAGTGAGAGTCACAAGTTTAAGCTCTGGGTAGACAGGAATTTGGGGAGCGTGCACCTAGTACAGAACAGTGCACTTCCCAACAGGCTGTGGGAATCCTTCCTTCCTTCCTTCCTTCCTTCCTTCCTTCCTTCCTCCCTCCCTCCCTCCCTCCCTCTCTCCCTTCTCCCTCCCTCCTCTCTCTCCCTTTGTTCCTTTCTTCCTCCCATGATTGATTGTTTTACCCTTTCCTTCCTTCTCCTCTTCCTCCCTTGATTGACTGTCCTGTCCTGCCCTTCAGCCTGGATGTCCTCATCACAAGAAAACCAAGTCCCATTAGACAGGTGCCACACTCACCATGAGCCCCAACATTCCTGACCACATTGGTGCTGAGTGCACAGAGACCACAATGGCTGGAGAAAGCCAGGGTGATGGCCAGGCTGCCTCTCTCCTCCCAGGGCCAGGGTGGCCTCTGCAGGATCAGTGCCCTAGAGTTCACCCGTTACGTCTGGCTCTTAGCATTTTGTGTGTGGTGGGGGTGTCCCAGGATGTGAATAAGATATGAGGAAATGCTTCTAACAGCAGAGATGTGTATGCGAGAGGCCCCAGAGCTCTGCCCCACACTTGAGGATTTGAGGATAAAGTGGGAGGACAGCCACCTGCAGCTCTGGAGAGACCCTCCCAGAAGGGGCCCAGCCATAGCCCTGACCCTGGATTCCAGCCCCTGGGCTGTGAAGCAGAAATAGCAGTGGGACATGTGTCAGGCTTTTTCCTGGGAACTGGTCCTGATGCTCCTGTGGGAACTAGGAGGGCTCAGGAAAGGAGGTGGTGGCAGGAGTCCCTTCTTCCCATGATGCAAAGCCCATTCCACTCACTTCCTAGTCTATCCGGGGCAAACCCATCCCTGGCCTTTCATGTGTCCCGACCCACTTAGCAAGTAAACCTCAATACCACCTTCTCACTCAACTCCCAGCACTGCCCAGTAGGGTCCTGGGTCCTGATCACCTCCCGACCAGATGAAGAAACTGAGGCTTCCAGAGGTCTGTACCCCGGCTCTCTCTGCACCATGAAAGTCTGTTGCTACTTCCTCCCTGTCTCAGCAGCAGACCCTCATGGATACCCTGTTCCAGGGGCATCTGTTCGGATCTCCATGTAGGTTCCCTATAGTCCACAGGTCTAAGAGTCCTCAGGCCCAGCTACCCCTGACTTCTCCCAGGTACCTGGCCACATTGCTTTTTTGCTTTCTCTAGAAGAGGTGGCTATTTGGACTCAAGCTGGCTGCAGCTTCTAGGAGATGGGCCCTGCCTGCAGACACTATTAGTCCTAATTGCTTGGTGCTAACTTTGAAGGACATGGCCCTGGAAGGACAGGGAGAGGCCTTCCTCGACCTGTCAGTAGTAATTGAGGGTAAATTAATATTTACTAAGCAGAGTCCCACGGAGAGGGGTGGGCATGAGAATGGGGGGCTGTGCAGTCCAGGACCTGTGGCCCTCTCCCAGTAGCAATCTGCTCTGACGGCAAGCTCCTGGGAACCCAGAGAAATCCAATCCACAGCTAATTGTGAGGCCAGCCTTTCTCGTAACTCTTCTGCCCCGACCTGGCTCAAAGTGTTTCACGTGCCCTCGGATGTGGTTGCGCACATCAAAGGGAGCCACCGGAAACCTCATAATGCCCTGTTTCCCCTCACACCACCCCACCCCAGGACCAGGGACAGGGACTTTCCCTCACAGAGAACCTCACCCACTTGCTCCCTAGGGCCACAGGCTCCCGCTACATTTTCACTTCAGGAGAGTGAAGCTCGGAGAGGTGAAAGGAGCCAGCCATTCAAGGCCACACTGGTGGCGAATGGTGCAGCTTGAACTTGAAACAAGTTTGCACTGGCTTTCTAGGGCATTTATGGAGAATCTTCCCAAAGAGCATGGCTAAGACAGTAGACACAGTCTTTTTTGCTCTAGAGGTGACAGTGCGGCTGCCCTGTGGGACTCGGGTGCCCCCCCCAGCTCACACAGCTTCCAAGGGTTGTCAGCACTTAAGGGCCTCCTGTTACCACAGGCCCCTTGCCTGCATGTCTACATGCAAACTGACCAGGAAGGGGTCACATTCTGGTGTCCACCACACCTCAACTACCTGGTCCTGGCTGGCTTCTAATTGGACTCCAAGCCCAGGTTCTATTGGGATATGCCCCCAGATGAGCCTAGCAACCCCTCCTCTTGAAGGAACCATGCTGAGCTCAGAGCTGGCCCCATCTTAACCAAGGGCTCAGTTACATTTCCCAGTGCTTCTTCATTGCAGGTTCCAGGGCAGGGCAGACATGTGGGCCACACTAANGGGGGGGGGAGCTCACTGAACTTTCCAAGGGCTTGGCTTCTTCTCAAGCAGGACCCTGCAATGGGAGTCTCTTCTGAGTCGCTATAGCAACTGGATACCCAGGTCCTCCCCATCTCTGTGACCAAGGGCCAAGGCTGGAAGGCAAAGCTGCAGGCTTGAACTTGGTGACATCCCACTGCCTGCTGGGATCCCCTCTCCAGGTCAGCTCCTCATGCCATGTACAAGGTGGGTGGCCTTTGGCCTCGGAGCAGCATTATCACAGGCCAGGGGTTAAATGGCCACCCCAGGGCTGTGAGTCCTTAGTGGTAGGCCAGACAGGAAAGAGGGTCAGCTGACCTCAAGCCAGAGCACCCTCCTAATTTGGCAGAAGCTAGCCAGTCCTGGGAAGCTGGTGTGTTGCAAAAGTCACCAGTAGCTCAAGCGGCAGGCTTGGCTCAGCTCCTTGCCATCTCATGGAGAGAGGCAAAGGCTGCAGAAAGCAAGCCTCAAAGCTGAGAGCTTCCCCTTTGCATAGTGAAGACATTTCAGCCAGCAGAGGGGTCCAGGGACCATGGAAAAGGGGGATCTGCATAGGGTGGAAGGTTCCCTCACTTCAGCAGCTCATTAGTAAGAGAATCCTCCTTCTAGCCCAGGCTGCAGGTAATCCCAAGCAACCTCTTGGCCAGTGGATAGGAAGGGTGATGCCTTCTCCTTACCCTAGCAGACATCACTAATGGATGCTGGTACCTTTTTCTGTCCTTGTAGACATCACTAATCAACTATCTTCTCTTCTGAACCCTGGCCAGTCCCATGCTCATAAACGTAAGCTTACGTACTTTATGGCCACAGAGAGCCAGTTTAACATAATCCATCTCAGTGTGCAAAAGCCCACAGGAGAGCCCCAGTCTCATTCCTACAAAGCCTACTGCGATCAGTAGACATCACAGGGTCAGAGAGGTCGAAGCCAAGAAAGAACCTTCAAGACCGTCCCTGGAACACAAAGGAAAACCAAGGCACAAGACCTCTCAGTGGCCAGAGTCACACCCACCAGAATCTCCCCATCACCCGATGATCCAAGTCCCTTGGCCAGGTTTCCTAGGACAGCTCCTATGACTCTGTAATGCCATCCCAGCCCCTCTGCTGGCATACAGGACTGCCATACAGACAGTAGCCTTGTCTGGCCCTGCCTCTAGAAACTACTGGCTGGGAAGCAAGGCTTGGGTCCAAGCCAGGAGCAGACCCTCTCCACACACATCTCACAGGGACTGTGCTGACACCTCCCCCTCGTCTGCTATACAACTCTGGAGCTGCTATATGAGACTGGTTTCCACCATGTCTCCAATGCCTGGTCCATGCTGGAACCTGATTGGATTCCAAGCCCATCCAAACTTTCTAGGGATGTGCCCCAGATGGGCCTGGGGGCTTCATTTATCTACTAGCTGCATGGATAAGCCAGGAGTCCAAGAAGCTGAAATCCAATTGAGACAGGACATGCAGTGCCCAAGCTCACAGCCCACAGGCCCTCACTATCCTAGTCTATAGAACTTATTTAAGTGACACTCTGACATCCAGTGAGTGCCACAGAATCACCAGCACACAGCGTCCTGGGCTATAAAGACTGTCAGTCTCTTGGCACAGGACCTGGAGCCCCAGCTCTCAACACACTTTTCCATGAAGCCCAAGCCTGGAGCACACAGTCCTGAGTCCAGGCTTCTTGTACTCAAACTGACATCCCAGGGACTACAGTGTCCTTTGTGGCCAGGTTCCTGGGGAAAGAGTTTTGGTGCCTGTGGTGGCCTCTGAGTTCAGGCTTGTGCTGGGCACCTTTCTCAGGGTGAGGTAGACGTGTGACATCAGCAGAATGAAAGCACACTGGTTCCTGCGGCTGGTATGAGCTGGCTCACCACCCTTACTCCTGGAGGAGACCCTCACTCTCTGCCTGCTGTGTCCTGACTTTCTCCCAAGGTATCTATCTTCTCGCCTTAAAGAAATCTGGCAGTCACATCTGCACCAAGATCCCTGTCACGGGCTTGTGGACCTCAGAGCTTCCTTGTGTCTATGTCCTGGCTGTGGGCCCCTTACCAGGACACCTGTCCACACTGGGTGCTGGTTAATCTGAGTCTTCTGAGTCAGAGGTCTTCACTATGCGTGGGCTGTGGTCACCCATGTCTAGGGTCATTATTTGGTATGACCACAGTGAGTCCTGAACTGAGCAGTGACCAGCGTGCTGGAGACTCAGCCTCCTATTATAACTGAAAGGGTCTCAGGAACCATTGGCCATACCTGTTGGAGCTGGTGCTGTGGTCTGCACCAGGACTCCATCTGAGTAGGCTTCGGCCCCATGGCAATGGAACCAGTCATCTCTCTGCTCCCTCCCTCCTCCTCCTCTCCCTTCTTCCCTCCCTCCTCCCTCCCCTCCTCTCCCTTCTTCCCTCCCTCCTCCCCTTCCTCCTCCTTCCTTTTTTCTTCTTTCTCTCTTGTAGAGGAACAGCTGGAGTCAAGAGTGGTTGCTAAACACCCTCCTCACCCACCTCTCCCTGCTTGTGACAAATGGGTTTGGAGCCAGCTGATTTTGAAGCTGGTTTCCCTGGCTAAACTTCAAGACATCCCAGGAAAGGTCTTCCCCTGAGTTTCTGAAACTTGGGGGAGGAATCTGAAATCCAAAGGGACCAGAGACTTGGGAGTCTATGGGAAATGGGCTGCCTTCACACTTTTCTCCCCCTTCCCCCTCCCCCTCTTTACCTTCTCTTTCTCTCTGCTCCATATCTTTCTTTCTTTCAGTGAGTCTGTCTCCCCTTCCTGCTTTCCTTTCTCTTTCTCTCCCTCTTTCTGTCTTTCTTCCTGGCTTTGTGTGTCTCTGTCTCTAGCTCCCTGTCTTTCTTTGTCTTGTTTTTCTCTCTCATTTGCATCTTTCTGTGTGTGAGAGCTTAGGCTTCTGGGCTGAGGCTGAAGCCCAACCGTAGAGCACTTGCTTAGCGTGCCTGAGGTTCTAGTACCACAAAGAACATACATTAAGAAAAAAAAGTTTAAGGCTCATTTATATCTTGTCAAAAGGAAAATGTAGGGTGTGACGTGATCAGTTCCATCAGACCCGAGCTTCTTGACTCTTGCCTCCCCCATCTGGGTCCACAGTTTCCGCATGCCCATGGTGGAGGGGGCCCAGGGTGTGAATCCTGGCCAGTCAATGCAAACTGGTCTCCCCTCCCTGCCTAGTCCCCTCCTCTGAAGGAGGAGCTGGATCAAATGTTAATCCTCTCCACATGTAGAATATTCCAGATAGCCTCGAGCTCATAGCGCCTTTTGAACTTGTGAACAGAAATTGATTCAAGGTGACGAATTTGTAATCAGTTTATGATTGATGGGCCGAGTTTCCAGAAAGGCAGCTCGGTGTCCCTCCTCCCTCCGGGGAAGCAAATGTGTTTCACTTTATCTCCCCCCAGCTCGGGACCCCGAGGACCAGGAGAAAGAAAATAAAGTCAACTGCGAGGTTTAACTTGTGTTAGAGCAGATGCCGCTCAATCTGCGCAGCGGGAAGGAAGCGCGAAGTGGCTCTGCCGCTCCCGCCCCTGCCCCCGCCGGCTCTGGCAGATCGGATGTTAAACTATTAGCGTGATTGGGTGACTGATGACTTTGCAACTAATTTCGCTGGATTGGAAAGAGAGCAGGACAGGATGAAAATAGAAACATCTGTTTGGCTAGACTAATTTCAAAGGATAATTGCCCAGTCCCTGCGCCGTTTACTACCCCCAAGCCTGCACCCTCGCTGGCTTGCTGCCTTTTTTCTTTCTCTTTCTTCTCGCTTTTTTTTTCTTTTTTAAATCAACCTTGAAGTGATGTTGCATTTGGCCCTAAGTTCTTCTTAGAGCTCCTGGGCCAGGAAGCTCCGAGTGTCAGTCTGACAAGAGCAAATCCAGAGGTCCCACGGGCTCTGGACAGCGTTGCCCTCCTGCTGTGGGGCCAGCTGACCCGCAAAACTGCAGCAGGACACTCTCTGAGTCAGGTGGCCTCAGCGAGTCTAAGAGAAAACATAACCATCCCTCGTGGGAAAGAGCAGACACCTCGCAAGTGGCTTTGGGGCCGTGGGGCAGGTTCCTCAGGCCTTCACCAGCACCATCTTTAGTGTCCTTCCTGCAGTCATTTCTAAGTCTGGACAGCATTGAGCTGGCAAGCCAGCACTCCGTAAAGAATAAGAAATGGCTATGGGATAAGGAAGAAGGAAAGGAAGGAGGGGGCAGGGTGCACAAAAAGAAGGAAGCCTCGTTCAAGATATTTGCCATTGCTTCTGGTGTAAATACTCCCATGCGCCCATTTACAGGCTAATTGTAACAGCGCTGATCTTTCTAGGAGGTGATGCCCAGCTTGATTCTTTTGGGCCGATCTGAGCTAATTGCTGTACAATGCAGGCCTCCCTGCTTTGCCCTCACTGTCTCCCCGCCCAGACACCTTTCTGAGCCTCTCCTGCCTGAGAAATGCCCCCTGCTTTTCCAAGTCACTTCCCTGTTGCAGACCATCTTTGAGAACTCTTAGTGGTTGCTTCTAGACTAGAGATGAATCTTATTTGTTCAGTTCATGGAAGCCAAAGGCACCCCAGATCCCTCCCGGGGACGGTACCCTCCTGACAATGCCTCTGACCCCCAAGTCCCCTACATCAAAACCATTCCCTTCTTACTCTTTTATTCATCCCACCGTCTTTGAGCCCCTACTGCAGGACCCTGCCCTGGGAACCAAAGACCCTAGGTGTCAGGACACAAGCCTTCTGTAAACAGAAAGGCTACCCAAGAACTCACCAGAGATGGAAGCTAAGTGTCAGCATGGTCTGGGAGGGAGGGGTGGCTCAGAAACCTCAGGAAAGGGAACATTCCAGGAGCCTGAATTAGGGCCTAGGATACGAACAGTTTTCAAGAGGAATCCCAGGGTGGCAGATGGAGGATGGGCGGTGTGTCTAAGCAGGACCAGAACATGCAATAAATAAATAAATAAATAAATAAATAAATAAATAAATAAATAAGCCTTGGGGTGGGTTCAGGGTAGTTCTGAATCCAGGCAGAAGAAAGGGGCAGGGATGGCTTACCTACTGAGAGTCAGGACACAGGACCAGCATCTTCATGACCTCGTGGGTGGGCAGGGGTGAATTTTGTCTCCAAGATGACAGGGGGAGTCTACAGGGGCTTATGGAGGTAGGAGGGGGGTCTCAGACTGACATTCAAAATTAAAGATGAACATACATGGTTCAAAACCCTGAAGATACAGGAAAGAGCAAGTGCCCTCTGCCCTGGAAATATAACTTCTGTCCTGAGCACAGGACATTGTGTCTTCTGCTCTCTGCTCCCTGGTCCCTGTCTAGAGACTGATGGATGCATGACTCCCACCCCATCTTGTGTGTAATCTGCTTACAGCTCTGCTCACTGTTTCCCTGCTCTTATGCCATCCCTCCTCATCTGGGGTCTCACTTTCTGCATTTAAAGTCACATGCTGTCATATATAGTCTGATCTTATTATATGGAAAGATCCAGAAAGAAACAGCTATAAGTTGGAACTCAGTCACTCGTGCTTCTGAGCAGTGCAGTGGAATCTCTTGCTGTCACACTCTATCTCAAAGGATATAAAGCACCAGGAAAACCAGCCTTCTGGCTGCATACTCACTGGTCACTAGGTCATATTTCTACCACCAAAGCACCTGCCGTGGAGCTCTGGGTTCGGGTGACCCTGTTTGACTGGACAATTGTCCCACATGGAAGAGCACTGAGGCTGAACCAAGGGTGATGTGGCACACCTATAATACCAGCACCTCTAAGGCTGAGGCGGGAGGATCATCCTGAATTTGAGGCCAGCCTGAGCTGCATAGTGAGTCCCAGGCAAACTTTAGAGAGAAAGGTAGTTTAGAGAGATATCGCTCATTAAAATATGCCAAATAGAAAGTAAACCTGTGTGTGTGTTTTCACAGAATCGTGGGCATATGTGTGAGTCCATATGAAACAGAAACATGGAAGAGTCTTCATGGAAGGCACTGGTCATGGAAGCTTCCACATAGGACACAGAAGTTAGTGAGGCTGATGGACCCAGAAAAGGGCTAGTTGTCCAGAAGCTCAGAATGTACCTGTGTCTTGACCCAGACACCTCAGTATATGGCTGTGTAGCCCTGCATATCCCTCTTTCTGGGGACCCAATAAGTGACTGGAGGATCCTTACAGCCCTTGTGGCCATGGGGTGGGATGCTATAGAAGTGTGGATTTAGGAAATGGAGAGGTACCTAGTCCTCTATTTAGGAAATGGAGAGGTACCTAGTCCTCTATTTAGGAAATGGAGAGGTACCTAGTCCTCTATTTAGGAAATGGAGAAGTATCCATGGGCATATGCCTCTGAGATGGGCAGACGTACCCTTTGGCTGCTGGGTACGAGAGGAAGTCATTCAAGAGAATCATAGGGATCTTCTGGCCAGACAGGGTTGGGTACCTTGGGGCTACTTTCAACTAGCTGCCAAACTCTTGTTTTCAAATGGAAGAACAAGTGTGTCTGTCTAGTCTGGAGAACAGTCACACCCGAGACAGCAGCTCCACACATAGAGAAGGCCATACATAAGAAAAGAGAACACATCTGTATATGTAGTGACTAACATCAGGCGAGAATGCTCCACTTTTCCAGGGATGCCCAATATCTGTCCACCTGGGGACAGCTGTGGCCATAGCAGAGTAAGCAGCCATGTGGAGTTAGTGCTGTTTCCTGACATGCCCCAGGTGACCCACAAGGGCATACAGGTGAGTGGACAAGACCAGTCCACATATAAGTCCATCCTACAAAATGTCCTCACAGGGACATCCATAGCCAAAAGATAGACCTGTGATTGCTGAGGATGGGTGAGCAAAAGGTGGTAGATGGTAGACCCCAGTCTTTTTTATGGGGTGATGCTCTGACCCTGGCTACACTGGCAGCTGCAGGTGTCTGTGAATGCTCAGGACCACTGAACTGTGTGTTCACAGGCAAGACCTTGACACTGGTTTCATTCTCTGGGGAGGAAGCAGAGTCCTGGCCAAGAAAATTTCACAATGGCTTGATCAGGAGAGCTGGGGGACAGAAACTCTCCTTCGAGTGAAGTCGGATGTTGTAACCCGGGCCTGGCTAAGGAGGCCATGTGGAGCTGGAAACCACATGGGCCTTGCGTACATGCACCTGTGGGCAGAGCTGGCAACCATTACTCAGGCCTTCCTAGGCAGTAGCCTTGCAGCTCTTCACAGCTCGAGTTCAGCGTCCTGCATGATCCACAGGGTGAAGCACACAAGAATATAGAGAACTGGAATGTTCCTGGCTCTGGAAACCTCTCTGGGGGTACCCCTGATAAAAAAAGAGAGAGAGAGAGGTACTGTAGATAACATGGCAGCCCTTGGCCACCAATGCTGTCCTGAGCCGACTACAATGTCTGAATGTCCAGCTCCTGAAAGCAGCACCTGGCAGGAGTTTCGGTGGGGTTCAGTCTGGAGCAGTCCTCAAGGGCTTCCTGACAGAGGAGGCCCTGGGCCCGGGATTCCTGAAACTTGGGTCTCATCCACCATGAGTGGGAATAAGAGGTGTGTATGGAAAACTACTGGAAACACTCTTCCCTTGCTGTCTTTGGTGGCCTGCTGTGTCCCACCTCACCAGATGAGAAGTGTCCAAATGAAGCCTAAGGGGAGTTTGGCCTGCAGTGGACTACAAGATGCCCTACTGGGCTCCTCCAACACCCCAAAGTTGTAGCTGATAAAGTCTGCCACTGATTTTTCTAACTGGGTATTTTAATTAAATGGCTTGGGGAGAAAGCATTTTGCTCTCTTCTCTTACAAAGTGTTAGTGTCAGACTCTGTAGGAAGGAGTCCTCCGTGAGTGAGCATACACATGAGTGAGTGTGCATGCCTGTGCAAGTGTTTAAATAGTGGTCATATGTCAACATGTGTATACATGTGTGTATAGGGGCTGTACACACATGGCCATGTACCCGTGTGCATGTGTGTGTATGGGACTGTATATGCTATATGTGTATGCATCTCTGTGTACCCATGGGTTGGGAAACACCAGTTCATGTATGTCTGAGCACCTGTTTTCACATGTGTATAGGGAATGTCTGTAGACATGTGCTCTTGTGCTTCTATGTGCACATATATATGGCGGGTATATCTGCATGTGTCTGTGACCCTGTGTTCTTACGCGTATGTGTAAGGGTTCATGTGTGCCATGTGCCCAGGTATCTGTGTAGTTCTTGTGTGGTATGGAGACAGAGAGCTCCAGTACTCGGGAACTTGCTACCCCTGGGCATTGCCCCTTCGTGTTCTGAGCCCTGGGTAGTGTGCCTGCCAGAACCTAGGTGTGTGTATACAGCCTTCCACGGAGGGAAAGCCTTGCATTAACTCCTCCCACAGTGTCCAGCCCTCCCTGGAAAGTTGTGGATAACTCCCCTCATATCTTCTCTAAGAAGAAAGCCAGGGCCCGAGGAGGGCAGGTGACCCTGGTGTCCTGGGGCACAGGTGAAAGGTGGCTGGAGCCACAAGGCAGCAGATGCTGAGCTGGGTCCCACCCTGTCAATGTGCCCTTGGCCTTAGCCTCCCAACGCCAGCTGGGGGTCAGGGCAACATCCCATGGGAGGGGCTCCCCAACCATCCTGCCTGCCCCATGCATTCTTGGGCGGGTCCTCCAAGCCTGGCCCCTTTGAAGTTGGCTCTTGAAATCTGAGGCATCTGACCCACCTCTCCTCCCAGCCTCAGGCCTCTGCCTGCAGGGAATGGCCCGCACCAGTCCAGTGTTGAGGGCAGAAGCCTGGAATCCCAGAATCCCAGTGCTGTCTGCATCCATTCCAGTATGCTCGGGGCTCTGTGCCTTCTAAGTACCTGGCTTCTGGCAGAACTGGGCCATGGCTGCTGCTCTTGTTCCTTCCCCACACAGCTGCACACACCATCACCATGTCCCTCTCAAATACCTCTACCATCACCTCAGGTGACGCTGCCCTTGGCCAGCGCCTTTCACCATTGGGAGCTTCATCCTGGGATACCCCTCTAGAACACTTAGGTAGGCACCCTGCCATCTTTGAACGCACCCCCCCCCATGACCTCTATCCTCCTCTCCAGCTGCTGCTGGTTCTTCCTCCTCCCTGCTGTGATAGGTGGTAGCTCAGCGAGTTCCCTCTCCACCTCCCCTCTCCTCCCCTCTCTGCTGTGCCCTGGCTCCTTCTTCAATGACCCATCGGTCTCACCAGCTCAATACAACCAAAGCAGTAAGAATGCTGTGAAGATCGAATTGGACCAGTGTTACAGGAAGGTAAACATATTGCCGAGAGGTTGTGAAGGAAAGGGTCCTCCCATGTGCTTGACAACCAGGACTATCACAAAAGACCACCAAAGCCCCAGACTGCCCACAGGCCACCATGGCTCTGTGCAGCGACTCACATCCAGGCAGGCTGCCTTGGGCCGATGTCCTCTCTCGTTGACACCAGCCAGGATTATTTTTCTGAACAGCAAAGACCTTTACCTCATTTCTCTCTAGAAGTGTCGCTGGTCTCAGCATCCCATGTGTGTGCTCCAGAAGCGCCCATTCCTATGTCACTATCCTTACTCTTTGGGGGTTCTAACAGCATCATTAGTCTCCCCTCCCTAACGGGCACATCCAGTCTCATCTTGTCCCCACTCCCGCCCACTGGTCACCAGCCACCGTCTCATCTCGCAACAGCTTCTGCACTCGGCCCCTCCATAGCTCTGGCTTCCTTCTCCTATCCCCTTCCATAGGCCAGGCCACCTGCCAATCACCCCACCCTGGGTTCAGTGACTGAAACCGAGAAGCTGGAGAAGCTGGTAGCAGCGTAGTCCTTGAGCTGAGAGCTGCCAGAAGCTGTCTTCGGAGTGGCTCCAGAGGTATTTATATTCTGAGCTGTTTGCCTCTCCCAGACAGGCACGGCAGTTGGGGTGTGTGCTCAAGGGAGGGATGGAGAAAAGGGGCTGCTGAAATGTGAGGGGAGTTAATGGCACAATCCTGAAGAGACAGCTTGATGCTCAAGTCCCACCAAGGCTCAGGAGACGCCCTGGCCCACAGTCAGGGTCCCTGGAGAGATGGAGAACTGGGATCCCTCATTTTGTGTTGGACCTGTGGCAAGGCAGGAGAACGGGGAAGCAAATCCACCTACCTCATAACTGCAGGAAAACAGAGAAGAGACGGATTATCAACCGCCCACCAATGACCTAAAGACCTCTGACTAGACCTGCTTCTGGAAGGTTCCATCACCCACTGATCATGCCACGGGCTGGGATAAGGGTCTGGCGGGGCTCACTCGCCAGATTACAGCTCTGTTCTTCTTGAGTGCACATAGAACCTTCCACACATTGGCAGTTGGTCTTCCAGCCATCAGGTGTGTGGTTCACAGGGCTGTGATCTCACCCAATCCCGTCCTGCTAAAAGCCTGCCATCCTTTTCATTTAAAAAGGCTGGGCTTGGGTTTGAATGTGAAATGTCCCCACAGGCTCCTTAGTCCCCAGCTGGTGGTACTGTTTTAGGGAAGGTCGTGGTACCCTTAGGAGGTGTAGCCTTGAGGGGGAGGTAGTGGAATGGGTCTTAAGATTTTATAGCTCCACACCACTTTCTGTCCTCTGCTCCCTGGCTGTTGATGCAGGCTCAGCCAACCCATAGTCCTGCTGCCATGATGTCCCTGCTCTAACCCTGACTGCATCAGCTAAACCTCCTCCCTTTGAACTGCCTGTTCTCAGGTGTTGGATCATAGCAATGAGAAGAGAAACTACTATACTCAGGTGTTCTGAGACACCTGTCCCAGTCCAGGTCCAGTTCCGCTCCATCCTCAGTCCTGTCCCTGTAATCCTGAACTGGCTCTTCCTGGTCACTCCGCAATCTCCTCCAGACTCAGGGGCCACTGTGGCGGCTCCACTCTCTGACCACAACCACACACATATCCAGCTGTGTGTCAGGGACACTTGGCCTCATCTTGTCATTATCCAAGAGCCTTGGCTTCAGTGCAGTATCTAGATATTAGCACATGCCCTGAGCCTAAAGCCTCCATACAAGTGGGCCGTAGATTTCTTGGGAATCCCATCTTTGGACCTTCCTCCTGCCTGGAAGGTGCTCACCCCAGTAGGGCACAGCTATCTTACCAAGGTGGAGAGCCTGCAAGGAGCCCTGGGGACCATGGTTTCCAGGCAGAGGTGGTGTCATTCCCAGAGTGGACTCCCATCCTGACTTCCTGCTTCTAAGACACTTCAATAAGAAAATGAACATCGGGCTTATTCTCACCCTTAATGTCTGTCTGTCTGTCTCACCTCATAACCTATCCCAAACACTGACAGCTAGCTAGGAACTGGAGATTAGGAGATGGCCTCCAACGGACGTGAATGTGAGGTGTCCTGGAAAGAGCGTAGGCTGCAATGGGACCCTACAATCTGAGAGGGCCCTGACTCAGGGAGATCTCGGGGCAAGGGAGTGGTCACCTCTGTGGTGCCATGGGGAGGGCGGGTTCACAAAGCAGCTGCTGGGTGAGGTGACAATGCTGGGGACAGAGGAGGGGGTGTCCATAGGTTGGGCACTGACTTGGGCTGGGGAGGCATGGTGGCTTATCTCTACCATGGTCTTCTGATGTCACGGTCAGCACAGTAGAGTTTACATCACTCCAGACTCCAGAACTGGAGAGAGATGCCTTATCTTATAGGCGGGGAAACTGAGGCTTAAGGAAGCTTAGTCTGGATATATTGTTGCCTAGCTGGTCAGAATGGAGTGGAGGGAGGCTCCCCAGATCTGCAGCCCAGTGCCTCAGAGCCCAGATGCACCCTTTCTCCTCATGCCCATAGCCTTGTCTGGCTCCGGGCCTTTGCTTTCATTTTGCCCTTCCCTCATCTGTTCTGGCTCTCATCTCCAGCCTGTCTAAAGCTTCCTCATACGGCCAGGAAGCCTCCTTAGTTCCCTTGGGAGCTTTCTGTGCCACCTTGGACTGCCACCTGGATTCACCTGTCTGTCTCTTGCGTATCACCATGAGCTCTTTGGAGGTGCGCCTGCTCAGCATGCCCACCAAGTACATAGTGGGGCTACAGCAAAGGTCTTTGATGAACAAGTCTTTGTTGTTTTTGAACAGGAATTTGAGTTCAGGCTGGTCTCTAACTCATTACATAGCTGAAGATGACCTTGAACTTCTGGTCCTCCTACTTTAGCCTCCAAAGTCCTGAGATGGCGTAAGCTCAGCACCACATCCTGGCTGGCATGAGCATCATGAGCATGTGTTGCTTTCCCTTTGACTGTTCTTCAGGTAAGCCTCCTTTCCCACCCTTTGCACACACGGGCGCAAAGGAGTAGGCATGCAATCACACATGCCCTCTTGGGAGAAGTACCAGTGTTTCCTTTCTGACGGGACCAGTGAGTTTGTGTCCATTGCCCTTGGGTTCTGTTGGGGACCTGTTTCCCTAAATCTGAGCCTGCAACAAAGCCAGCCCTCCCTTGTGGGAACCCCCAGGGGACTCGAGCCTCTGACACACCTCTGGAACACTTGGACTAGGACAGGGACTTGCCCTGGGTCACAGGGTTGGAAATAAATATCACTGTGCCCTAGACTTCCGCCAGCCTAGCGCCCTCTCACATGGTGCTAAAGATGGCGGTGAATATTAGAAAAGAATCACACCCCTGCATATATGTTGGGTGATTTTCCATAGTTAATGATGTTTTATTAGAGACATTATGAACTGTTCTAGGAATGAGGCCTGGAGAGTTCATTCAGGGAAGGAAAGACACCCCCCTTGGATATTCTGTCATGGCTTCTGCTCCCTGGGGAGAAATGTGCCCCTTGGTGGCTGAGAAGAGAAGTGCAACCCAGAAGTGTGGTCAGACACTGGAGGGCAGGGGATTAATAGCCACTAAGTCACGTGTCTCTGAGACGACCTTGGAAATTCAGATCTGTATAGAGCAATTGTTTCTACAAGTTCCCCCTCTCTCCTCCATTCTCTCACATGAGGCTTCTCCTGTGTTCCCATGTGTCACAGAAACGTAAGCCCAGGGGAGTAGGGACAGGGAGTGGGGCAGGGGTGGAGCTGAGGAGGACTGTGTTACTTTCCCTCCTTCCCAGCCTAAAGAGACACTCCATTTGGTTCCCAGTGTCCTTGGAAGATGGCACAATGGGAAGAGCATGATATTGGGTCCCTGAACCCGGACTTCTACCTCAGTAAGATGGGGCAAGTCTCCCTTGGGAGCCTCCCTTACGGGGCAGGGGACAGCAGATGTGGCACCCTAAGGTGAGGTTGCAAGGGTTGACCTGGGGTGCAGGGGTGCTTATAGTGACCACACACTGCAACCTTTGAGGAAAAGTCCCTGAACGACACTGAAGCCATTGTTCTGGTTGCTTTCAAAATCTAGGCCCAATGTCCTTCCTGTTTGGTGAAGGTTTAAATCCTCACATGTGGGAACTTGGACAGAACTAACTTACATACACTGCTGCCACCCAAACCGAACAATAGGAGTAAGAGCTGCCTGTACCTGCCATGTTCCCCAACTTTATGAACTATCCCCCTGGAAAGAGAAGGGTGGGGCCTGTGGGGCCTCTCAAATCCTTTCCTACCTCTGTGCTAAGCCCAGCAGGAAGCCAAAATAGAAATATAAAAAGCTACACTGTCAACATGGTAAATACCTGGCTGGTGTACAGCATCCGGTTCCACACCTCAATGCTTGCCCAGCAGACCTGAGTGCCAGGGCACCTACCCTGAAAGGTGGACCACCTCACTCATGATGGTGACCCGCTTGTCCTCACCTGCATTTATGAGAGTATGAATTCTCGGAGCCAGCAGACCCCCAGAGCTCTGTGCCTCTGTTTCCCAAGCTGTGAAAGGGAGTCACACTGCAGCTTCAAAGCCTTCAAAACTGTGTTGGGTGGGCCCAGGAGGAGAGTGCTTGCCTCCTGTGCACGTAGCTCTGGGTTCCTCTGGGGCCTGTGGATCTCCCTGGCAGAAGGGCAGGGCCCTCTGTCATTAGCAAGTGTCCCCTGTGCTTTAATCCCAGCAGGATGCATGCAGCATGCCTGTATGACCCTGGGTCTTGCTCTGTTCTTCATGTCTCTTTGGCAGATTCCCACATCAAACCAGGGTTTTCAGTCCTTATGTCCAACTGTCCTGCCTCATCTGGGGGACTTGCTTTCTGCATTTCACTCACAAACTGTCACTCCTAGTCAAATGGGAAGCTTTGGAAAGAAACAATCATAAATTTTTAAGAAGTGACATACCGTTTGAAGCAGCAAGAGCACCCTTGCTCTCTCACTCTCCAATACCACCCTCCCAGGCCACCGCTCCTGTCTAGGACTCTGTCAGGCTGCAATTGGTCAGTTCCCAGAGGTCAGCCATGCCTGGCTTACAGCCTAGCTCAGCAAACTGTATCTTGTGAGCCAAATTCTACTGTTCTCTTAGTATGTAAACAAAGCTTTATCAAAACACAGTCATGACTATTCATGCATCAGCTGCATCTACTTTCATGCTATTCCCTCATTATTGAGAATTTGGTTCCCAAAGATGAAAATGCTGCCAGAGGGAAGCTGCCCACTCTGGAACTGAGATGGGAGCCAACCCATCCTGTCTAGAAGAATCCATGACTCAGTTCAAGGCAGTGAGATGGGGTTAGAGGGCCTCTGAGAATTGCTTCTACTGATCAGTAAAAGTCAAGCCCCGTTGCCAACAGCAGCCACCATCCCTGCCTTCTGAGTGGTCATTTCAGTTGATAAGAAGAAGGATGGAACAGGGATATTCATTATCACCCACCTGGTCAAGATAGAGTCCCATGAAGTAAGAAGGCTTCGCTTGGGGACACTGCCCATCATGGGGTAAAAGTGTTGAGACTGACTCCACATCACTCAGGGTCCTTGGGGACCACACAGCTGCCAGCAAGGTCTGTCCTTAGTGCATCAAGGACAGCCTTTTATGAGAAGAGTGGCTGAGTCCCAGTGCTTTCTGCTTGGTGTGCAGGACACTTGAGCTGAGACCGACATAAGAAGTACCACAGATAGAGATCATTAACATCCATTTGTACAGTTGAGGAGGACAGAAGCCGAGGCCTAGGCTTGATTCCTGATTTGCACTCCCCTTGGCTTGCAGAAATGTCCTTCTCACTGTGGCCTGGCCTGAGCTCCTCCTCACAAGGAGAAGTCCCACTAAGGAGCCTCAGCTCAAGACTATGTAAAAACCCAGGTCCTCACACAATCCAGCTTCAAAGACACCCTGGGGACTTCAGGCTTAAGCATGTTCATTTGGGGACAAAATACAGTCCCCAACAGTAATGAAAGGGGACCCTAGAAGGTGGGGGTCCTCACCCTTGAAGCTGGCATGCTACATACTTAAGTTCACCAAGCAGCTTGGCCAGGACCCTACCTCTGATCCTTGCCCCTGGTTTTTGTACACCACATTGTCATACTATATGACCCTCAGGTCATGACCTTTTTTCTCCCTAGACAGGCAAGCCTTATCATTACCCTTGAGAAGATGAGCCATCCTTGATTTAGAGCCAAAGGAGGATAGATTTCATCCATTCAACAACACCCCACCTATTCTATTCACCTTCCCATCCATTTTCCTATCCACCCATATGCCCATCCATCCATCCATCCATCCATCCATCCTCTATCCATCCATCCATCCATCCATCCAATCATCTATCCATTAACTCATGCATCCACACACACATCATCCATCTGTTTATCCACCCACCCACCCACCCATTCAGCTATGTACTATTCATCACTCATCCACCCATCTATCCCATCCCTCCACTCATTTACCTGTTCATCCATCTATCCATCCACCTATTCACCTCTCATGCACTCACCCATCCACCTACCCATCCATCATCTCACCTATCAATCAGTTCTATTCACCTGCCATCCACTCATCCACCTATCAGCCTATTTATCCACCCATCATCTATCCATTTGTCCATCCTCCCATCCACAGATTTATTTAACACTTGAGCAGCCACCAAGGTCAAGATCCTTGCCTTCCTTTACCAAGTTGATTTCTCATTCTTAGAACTCCCTTTACTGCACTGTTGAAGGGACAGGCAACCTCCGAGTTTTGACACCAGGTAACAGTTTCCCTGCAGAGGTGCCTTGGGAACCTCTCACTCTGTCTCCATCCCACAAGATCCCACTCCTTCCCAGGACCTCTGCTTGCTACTGGAGGCTGAAGATCCACAGAGAGGATCTTTTGCTTCCTGCCCACAGCTCTGTCTGCTGGGGCCTGAAAACCGATCTTCCATAAAGGACAGCCCAGCCAAACTCAAAATGGAAAACAGACTCTCAGCGGCTAGAGAGCGGCTGGCCCAGACAGCCTGGATCAAAGGCAGGCTGGGCTGTCCAGGGCCTCAGCATGGTGTCTGGTTATCAAATTTGCACTTGGCAGAGTCTCTGCAGCTCACTCTCCTGGAAGGAAGAAAGGTCCAGCCAAGTACAGGTAACCCAGCTCACTATGGAGCATTGGGGACTTGATCCCACCTAACATGCCACCTGCCTTTTGTGCTTTCTCTACAGGGCTGCAGAGAGTCCTGACTCTAAGTGCCGACTGTCTGCCCCATACTTTATTTCCAGTCGGAGGTGTCTGCAGCACAGCCTGGTCAGCAGGTACAGGTAACGGTGCACTTCACACTAAAGATCCAGTGAACCGGCCTCAGAGCTGGCATGTGGAGAGCTGAACATAGTCCTCAGAGGCTGGCACCCTATTGGGTATTTGGTGCTGTTCTTCGTTGTAGCTTCTGGTGCTCTGTGTTAGGAGCAGGCTAGATTCAAGAGATGTTATTTTTATTATCTATGTCTCCGGGGATGGAATGATCAGGGTTCAAGTGCTCAAGTGGGGTTTTTCCACCATAGAGAAACCGAGAAGGATCTAAAGTGGATAGGTGGGCCATCAGAGAAAGGTCTGCAGCTGGCTCTGCCTCAGGAAGCCTCTGCTGGCTAGGAGACCCTGTGGCACACAACAGCAATGGTTTATTGCTCACAGTGTGTCAGCCTAGAGCTCTGCTGGCTATGGCTGGCCTTTGTAGAGACAGCTGGGGCAAGGACTCTGCACCATGTGGTTGTGACCCTCCAGCCAGCCAGGCTGGGCACATGCTCACAGGGAAAGCAGAACAGACATGCAAATGAGACCCCAGAGCCTGATACCTGCAGAAACATCTCTGTGTCACTCCTGCCTGAGTTGTTGGGGAACAGTCACAGTACTGATATGGAGAGGCAAGGAGGAGCGACCAGGACCCTGCAGAGGCTCGGCACAGAAAAATGAGCATCAGCCCTTGGCTATAAACCTACGGAACTGTCCCATCTCCTGGGGCAGAGGCCATCTAACCTACCACAGTGAGACAAGCTCCAACCCCACTGCAAAATCACTTGATGCTATCCTGTCTACCTGCTCCAGTGTCCTGGCACAGTCACTTGCTCCCCACTGTGCCCTCTGCCCCTACAGAGTAGAGTGGTCATTTGCCCTTCTGATTCCTGGTGGCTGGCCTTGCAGTTATAGGTTCAACCCTGTGGCCTGGTGGCCCAGCCCCCATGGCTGACTGAGACTTGGTGAGTATCTGCCGGACCAACTCAGTGACAGCTGCAGCAACAAGAGCGATGGCGGTGCCGGGGCTTTGCCCTCCCAGGGCTGGCCTCGTCCATTATCGGCTTCGGGCTCTTGTCATCACACGCCAGGCGCAAATCGGAATCAAATGTGGCGCCTGCGTGGCAAAGCTCTCCTTTTTGCCTTTGCACAAAAGCTGGGGGCTAGGGGCAGAGTCCTGCCAGGTCAACTTGAAAGGGAAGGAGAGGCAGCAAGGGAGGAGTGGGGCCTGATGATTCTAGAAACTTTGGTTTTCATTTTCCCTCCTGGCTTCTTGGGTTCCAGGGGCGGACAAGGCCAAATCCCACAAGAAAGCCAGCTCTGGTCAGGCCTAAGCGAAGCCACGTGTCTTTGTAGCCCTTCAGACATTTTGAAATGGTTTCCAAGCATTGGTGAGCCCCCAAAATTCTTGACTATGTCAGCGGAGGGCCCCCACTGGGTCCAGTAGTGTCAGTCTAGACTCTAGCAGCTTCGTGCCTCTGATGAAGCCCACGCTAATTTGGGTATTGCAGGCATTGATGTTGCCTAGCAACCACCTACTTCTCCTTTCAGCTCCTTAAATACTCTTGGTCACTAAGAGGACTGAAGGCCACTGCTCTGCAGAGATGGCTAGAAGACTCCACTCAGGGTCCTCCTTGGCCTGGACACCATGGCAAGGCACTTGTGTTCACACCTGGCTTCCAGTCTGGTTTCCTAACCCCATAACCTCTCTATTTGAACCTTGGAATAGACTGTCTATGGCTTGCAGGACCCCACTCCTGGCATACAAAGATGAGCTATTCTTCTTACCCACAGACCTAGGATCTCCCACCCCTCCAGGATTTATGTGGTACAGGACGGCTTGAATCCTGAAACTCTTCCTCCATGTCTTCTGCCTAAAGAAGATCCGTGTGGTCTGCGTGGTTGGATAAGGCCTGAGGCCTGCGCTTTCCAGTTGGGGTTGGTCTATAGAGAGCCCCAGTGGAGGTGGGAGGGAGGAGCTAGCTCAGCACCCCCAGTGCAAGTCTTTCTCTTATTTCTCCATCTTTCACGGGGTCAACAAGACCGGATGGATCAGGGTCACTAACCCCTTCCTGCCCCACTCTGCTTCGCTCTCCACCACCGTGATCTACGCTCTCCTCCTCTATTGTCCTGAGTAAGCATCTGGCCCTATGGGTGGCTTGAGACTGATACACATTGCTGGTGGCATCTTCCATGGGCCTTCAGAGGATCAACAGTAGGGACCAATGCCCTGCTAAAGCTATCCTCTTTGACTTGGGGTGAGAAAATGCTGGGCCCCAAGGCAGCTGACCCTTGCCTGTATACGAACAGTAAAAGAAGGCCCCAGGAGGCAGAGTCCTGGTATTAGTCAGGGCCCAGCAGGCTGAGCAAAGAGGCTCTCATATGAGGGAACCAAGGCCAGCCACTATCCAGGGCACCAAGACAGGCCAGGGTAGGGACAGTGTCTCTGACTCACCAGAGAAGTGAGGGCTGGTCTTTGAATCTGGAATGTTCCCCAAAGTCCCACATATGAAAAGTGTGGTCCCCAGCTGGATACTACTAGAAAGTGGCAATTCTTCTCCCTTTTTCTTTTTCATGTATTTATTTTATTGCACATGTGAGTGTTTTGTCTGTATGTATGTATGTGCACCATGTGTGCACAGCACTCTGAGCAGAGGGTGCAGAGAGAGCTGATGGCGGAGCCAAGACTTGAAAGGAACAAGTCTACACTATGTCTTGCCCTGGATCTGGTGGGAGCCACTGGGTACTTAGCAATTAGGACATGGGGCATCACATGGCTTGAGCTGTAGGAGAACTTCTTTGTCAGTCTACAGAGCAGATGTAGAGGATGGGGATAAAGGTAGGAAGCAAGGTGGGAGCGTGTGGCAATGGTCCCAGGAAGATCTCCACCTGGTAGAGGAGGCAGCAGGCTTACAGAGACTAGGCAACGCCAAGTGTGGTACCCATGGGCTCTCTGTTGGGTAAATACTGTCTTCCCAGGGTAACAGCTAGGTTGATTGGGGACGCCACTGGGAGTCATTGCTGAGACCAGATTGAACTTCTGAGGAGGGGTAAGGATCCTTATGAGACAGCATGTGTGTTTGCTATCATTTGTGAGGATCCAAAGGCGCCCTGCTTGTCTGTGACCCTTCCACGTACAGATACGACTGCTTCTCAGGATCCGTTGCAGTTGGAGGTGGAGAGAGGCCTGTAGCCAGAGAATGGCCAGATGCTAGAGTCACATTTCACAAAGTATCCAGGGGCCAAAGAGAGGGCTCAGTAGATAAAGTTCTTGCCATGCAAGCATGAGGGCCAGAGTTTGGATCCCCAGAACCCACATTAAAACCAGGCCAGTGTGATGGCTGCCTGTAACTCCAGAACTCTGGAAATAGACAGGGAATCCAGAGGGCAAGCTGGCTAGCTAGACTAGCTGGACTTGGCAAGCTCTGAGTTCAGCAAGAGACTCTGTCTCCAGAAATAGGAGTGGGAAACAATTGAGGGAGACATCAGACATCAACCTCAGGCCTCTGCCCACACACACTCCTGCATGTACATGTGTGCCCACACACATTTGAACACTCACACGCATGAATGCTCACCACACACACACACACACACACACAACACTAACAATACAAAAGGCAATAGTAGCCAGTCATGGTGGCACAAATCTGTAATCTCAGCATCTGGGAAACTGAGGCTGGAGGATATTATAAGTTTACAGTCAGCCTACCCACACATACCCACCCCCAAACAAATCCAGGTGTCGGCTAGTAAGGTCACCTTGCGCTCCAGTGACCCAGTGGAAAGAGCGGCCCAGGACAAGTGGGTATAGGAAAGAGGATGAAGGGAGGGTAGAGTCAGGAGGTTGTCACACCTGAGCTCTGACCTCTGCCCCAGTGGTGCCTGGTGACAGGAGTTCCTGAAAGGTGAGACAAACCTCATTAACTTCTACTCTTTCTACTCCCAATGGACCACAGCAGTGGCTGCTCTGCAGGAGAGCGATGATGGCATCTGCAGCTAAGGGTGGAGGATGGGCAGGGCAGGGCCTTGGAGACAGAAGCGCATCTTGGCTCAGCACCCAGGACAGCTCCCGTCTCTCAGTGGGAGACCATGGAGGCCCAAACTAAGTACAATAGGAATCTAGCTGAGCCAAGAAGAGTGTACTGCTTAGTGACCCAAAGTTGCCTCAGGGCCAGGATGGGGCTGGCAGACAGGGCTCCTTCTCCTAGAGACTTGACTCTAGGAAGTCACACCTTGCCTCCATGCAGCCCTGGCTCCCTGCTGCCGTGGCCCGGTCACTTTTTCTGCTTTCTTCCCCTGGCCATCTCAAGAAGCAGACGAGAACTCAAAGATGGGGATGAATAGGTTCCCTTTCTCTGAGCCAGGCTAACTCAGCCACAAAGCAGGCCCAGTCATACCCAACCCACCCTGTCCCCATGAGGAAGCTTCAAGCTACTCTCTTCCCCTAAGTTCCTCACCTGTGCCTCTTGGCTGTGTCCCCCAGAAAATCCCAGCTGGACAAGGACAACACCTGCCTCCGTCCTCCTCCTGCACCCTAGCATTAACCTCAGCATTTGTCCCCAAGGGTCTACTGTGTGTCCCAAAGGAGTCTTAGCCTGAATCATGTGCTCTGTACAGGCCCCTGACCACCATGCTCTGTTCTTTTCCCAGAAAAGCCTCTGGGTTAAGTGACACCTCTTCTCAATGACAGGCCAGGGACTGCCAGTAAGAGACATTTAGTGCAGGCAATGAGTGCTCAGGTAGGAGCCAAGTGTGGCTTCTCCAGCCCTTGCAGTCAATTGATCGCTAGTAGGTTGTTCCTGGAATGGGGGGGTGTTCTTTTAAACTAGCTCCTTGTCTGTCCCTGCCCACACCCCACACAGTTATCTCTTTCTCACAAAGAGAGAGTCCAAGTCTCCCTCACAGCCCACCACCATCACAGGAACTGTGGAGTCTGAAGCCTGTTTCTGGCCTGGCTACCCAGGTTCCAAGATGCCCCCTTGCTTTCAAGGATGCCTTTCATCCATGAGGTTTGTATCACATAGCATTTTTATCCTTGCAAAGCCACGGAAAGACACAGTGTTGCTGCTGATGCCACTGAAGCTCAAAAAGGTGGAGTAAAGTCCCCTGGTTCGCCGCTGCTCAGTCTGACAGAGCCAGGTTCATCCAGCTCTGCTGAGTCCCAAGGCTGAAGCTTTTCTCCAACACCCCTTGCTCTGTCTTTAGCAAGCACCGGCTGGGTCAGGGGCCTGTAGAGGCCTCAGGGCTGCAGGGAGACCTCAGAAGGGCTCACACAGGCGAGGTATGCATGGATCCTGAGAGGTTAATGATGACTGTGTCTCTCCCTTTGCAACCACTATACTTCTTACTTCTTCATGTCTTATCCAAGTGGTCAGTTTCTCTAGCTTAAGGTGAATGAGACTGACGGCAGGCATCTGTCGTGACCTCATCCCAAAGGGATTTCTTTGACGGCTCCTCATTCTCTGTGATGATTGCAAGCAGAACGCCTGCTCTGATTTGATTTTGTAAATAGTCTTCACTGGGTTGTAAGCATTCACGGTAACCCTTATTGCCAATGCGGTGGTATAAGGCTTAGCTTTCCCTGCAACTTGGCACCTGGGGAGGGTTTCAATGAGAAATGACATTGGGTTGTCTTGTGGGTATGTCTGGGGGGGCTGTGTTAATTAAGTTAATTATATGGTAAGACCCAGATCACAGTGGGTGGTAGCATTCTCTAATCAAGGGGGCCCTCTACTGTGTAAGAGTAAAGCAATCGAGCTGAGCACAAGCAAGTGTGGGAACACACATATATGCATGCGTTCATTTCCCCTTCCCCCTTCCCTTGGCTATGGATATGTTGTGACTATCTCTCTCAAGCTCCCATGACCTTGCCGATCCCACAATGATGGATTGTGAGACGCCATAAACCCTTTCCACCCCAAGTTGCTCATTGTAGGGGATATTTCGTTGCAGCAATGGAAATGAACCTAGAACATCCTGACACTTCCACTCCAGTGTCCCTGGGTGAGCTGCCTGGATTGGCCGACTTTCATATTATCTGGACCAGGTCCCTGTTTTACCCTCTTCTCAAAATACTTTCCAAATATTGGAGTTGTTTGTTCTTCGAGTGTTTGGCTGGCCTTACCTCCAGGCACTGGTTCCTATTCTGGAAGGTGCATAAGTCATGATTCCCTTTCTATACTGCCTATTAGACCACTGAGATTCCTGTCACATCCTAAAGAGAGACATTTGATGTTTCTCTGGAAACCCATGCAGCTCATCTCTCCTTTCCAGTTTTGGGCTGTGGATAGCTGACACACTCCTTTCACCCTCGTCTGCACGACGGACTTCTTAGAGTTTGTTGTCCTGTTCCTTCTAGCTTCCTGCCTGCTGCTCTCACACGAAGCCTTTCTGTATCTTTCTTTTCTAGTATTCTCTAAGTTTCCTAATACCTTGCCTGACTTCTGAGCTAATTATCAGTGCATGTCTGATGTTTTATTGATGTTAATTTGCACTGTGGCTAGAGAGTGTGTGGTAGCTCTGCTAGCCGCTCTTGACATTTATCGAAGCTTATGTAATTTATGACCTGGTATGACTTTTAATACAGGCTCCACGGGTGTCTGAAAACCATGCAAGCCCTTTGGCTGTCGCGGGTAGCTCTCTATGTCTGCTCGTTAGGCAAAGCTTGTTAATTGTATCGGTAATGTTCTCCATGCCAGCAGAATAATTTTTTGCCTCCTTCCTCCATCAGTCACTACAAAATGTGTTTTTAAACATCCCTGCAGGGTAAGAGGTGCCCAGATTCCTTCGTGGTTCTCTTTGCAGCCTGAGAAAGTTTGCTTTAAGGATTTTGAAATTGTTATTGGGTGTGATAGTACAGTAGTTGGTTCTGTTCCAATTTCTCCACTCTGGGTCTGTGGTCAAGCTTTCTCTCGAACTCCATTGGTCGAGGTCATCCCAGCAACAGCTTGTTGTTGGTTGTTTTGGTTTGGTTTTGGGCCGGTGCTTCCCAGGGTGTCCTCTCTGGTGTCAACTTCCTTCTCAGACAACAATAGACCTTGTTTTTGATCCCATCTCTTCATTCTTCCATCTGCGATTTTGCAATGGCCCAATCATTTCTTTCACACACACACCCCTCACGGCAGGCATGTCCCCCGTCACTTGCCTTGACTCCTCTTCTTGGGTTCTGGGTCACTGCTGCTGCTGTGTCTCCTGTGAGACTTCTTCATGAAGTCCCCTCAGAGGAGACTTCCCACTTTTTGCCGACTCTCTCTCTCTAGCTGCCTTCACTCTGCGGGCAAGTGTTTGGTTTCTACATTTTTCACATCTAGAATTTCACATGGTCAATATTGATAGCTCCTTCTTGAGATGACTGTGTTACCTTTTCATTCCTAAGGTCGTAAGTCACATTTACTCATCGCTAGATGATTCCACCACTGCCATCTTTTTAGTCTATTTCCATGGTTTCTAGTGACAGTGTAGCAATAACCATGAGTTGCTATGTTAGACACTTCACGGCCACTGTTTGCTATCGACTCAGTCAGGGTTGCTATCACTGTGACAAACGCCGCAACTAAATCAACTTGGGATAAAGGATTTGTTTCATCTTACAGCTTGTAAGTCCATCATCCAGAGAAGTCAGAGCAGGGACCTGAGGCAGGAACCTGGAGGCAGGAACAGAATAGGAGTCCATGGAGGAACACTGCATGTTCCCTATGGTTTGCTCAGCCTGTTTTCTTAAATACCCCAGGACCACCGGTGAACTGGCCCTCCTTCATCATCAGGCAAAACAATATCCTACAGATTTGTCTACAGACCAATCCTATGGAGGCATTTTCTTGAATTTTATCCCTTCTTCCCAGATGACCCTATCTCATGTCCGCTTGACATAGATCCAGCACATCTATGACCTCTAGTTGGACACACTTCCTCACAGGACCACTTTGAGCCTAGCTGAGGGGTCCTTGCCCATTGGAGAACAAGCAGAGTCACAGGCTACATAAGCAGGAGAGGCTGCCCTGCGTTTCAACCCAAGGCTGAGGGAGCCAGGAAGTCCACACCGCGTCAGCCCCACTTCCGGTAGTCAGCCACCAGCTGCCATGAGGCCCTTGGTGAGGCTTCTGGGGACTGTCTGTCTTAATCTTTACAAGTGAAGCAAGACCCAGGCCCCATAGCTGAGTTTATCTGTCTGCTCTGAGAATGTCTATGTCTCCGACTTGGAGGGGGAAGAAAGGACCATGGTCCCGTGGTCTCTGGAAACTCATTATTCTCCAATTCTAGCCTTCTACTTAAAGTGATTTATTACTCCTTATTAAGAGCGGCTGTAACTGGATGGGCCTAAAGTCATGGTCCACGATTTAAAAGCCACTTCCGATCCCATTGAGCCGCAGGTGGGCAGTTTAGGCATGTGGGACCTCAGGGGACCCTACCCCTTCTTTTCTGGCAACAGTGTGGAACCAATGCTGCAGGACTGGATGCTCAGCGTGGAACATCATTTGGACATGAGAGCATACAGCTAGACAGAAAACAGGTCTCTGCTTCAGGGATTTGGGCACCAACACCGTGCCAATATTGAGCAACTACTTGGAGTTGACCTTGAGTGTGGGTTCCTGTCCTTGCTGCGGAAATGAGATTCCTGCCAGGGCTGGCTGGGAAGGCCGTGTGAGGTAATGTGTGTGCCCCAACCGCAGAGACCACCTGTATACATCCTGCTTATTGTTAGACAGATAGATAATGATGGGCAAGTGCCTAGGAACCCAGAGTTGGTTGCGGTAAGGCTGCTACATCAGAGGCCTGGTGGTTACCGGCCACCATTAGTAGGACTGAGGTGGAAAGAGTCAAAGGACTGGGGCCTCCCTGCCTCCTACCAGCAGCTGCTGCAGGAGGGAGAGAAAGCCAATGGCCCTGTGGGCTGCCGGGGCTGGCTCCAGCTTAGTTAAACTGTTTTTATCTCCCATAAATCCTCATGAGCGGCTCTGAGGCTCGGCATAACCCTGGATCGCCAGTTAAGTGTTTTCCCTGCACTGACTGCCTCTGTTAAATTGCCTGGCGTTTATGTGTCTAGACTCCGCAGTTTGGGTATCGATTTGGACAGCGCCCGAGGATCAAGGCCACTGTCCTGGGCAACAACGGGTGGGCGTTTCTGTAATGCAGGCTGCTTTCTTGTTTTCCAGTGTTGGGTCCCAGTGTAAAGCCACTTGGGGACCAGAAGAGATTGCATCCTGCCTTTCTCTTGCTCGCAGCCTACTAAGCTGGCCAGGTCCTTTCATGCCTCTACAGTTTGTCGATGCTAACTCCATGTACCACGCTGTCCTCTTGCCTCCCTCTTGCAACCTCCAGACCCCAAGCAAATATCTTTCATGTCTTCCTCGGTCTTTCAACAATGATAGGGAGATGAAGACACCCGGGGGCTCTCAGAACCATTCTGAGAGTTAGTCAGACTGCACCTGGCCAGGATATAGATGAAAAGGATCATGTGACGTGCTCCAGCTCACCTGCAAACCTGAATTGCCATTGAGTATGTGAGGAGGCTGTAGTGTTCCCAGGCCAACCTTTAACCTCCTATGTCCGGTACACCCTGACTTACACTAGGTGATGGCAATTCAGTGATTCCTGTCCCTGCTGCCATACTGTACCCACCACCACCTCCTCTACTCCCCAAACCCCAGGAGCTTCTGGGTGTCCAAAAATCTCTGATCAATAGCAGAGAACTATGAAGAGCCATAGCTGACAGCCTGGTGAACCTTAGTCTGGGAAGGTGAGGGAAGCAGTGTCTACCTTTCCCCTTCTACCTTTGACCTCATTCCCTCCTGCCCCTTACCCTCCTGTGCTTCTTTAGGGGGAAAAAACAAATAAGTTTCCAGACATGGAAAAGCACAGAGGAAAAAAATCCCCCAGGGTTCCGGCTGCTGGAGTCCACACACTTGTGTGTTTGATGGCTGTGATGAGGGCAGTATGGTCACAGGCTCTACTGTCCTACCATCTTCCCCCTGAAGCCACGCTGACCCCACAGGTGAGTCCCACCATAGCCGCTCTCCCAGTCTGCACACAGCCTGTGATCCCCCAGCCGTTCCAAGATGCATGTCTAAAATCTTGCCCAAAATGAAGTTGTGCCTCACTGGTGTGTCGGTGTTGTGCTCTGTGAGCCCTTTCTTGACTCTGCCTGACAGGCCTATACGTTGTTTCTAATTTCCTGTCACATTCGGTACAGCTGTACAGGGCAGGGTCTCTCAGCAGGAGACTGTGTTATCACACCCATGAGTGACCAGGCAGCTCCTGGGTGTAGCTAAGGCCAGTGGTGGAGCTACAGAGCAAGAGAGGCCACCCTCCTCTCCCTGCTCTGTTTGTCTGCTGATCTCAGCCCTTTCCCAATTCTGTGGCCCCTCTGCCCTTCCCAGCCTGTGAGTCGGCCTCTCTGCCTCATGCCTTCATTCAGCTGCCTTTAGCTGCTTGTCTGCACCTGAGTGTCTTCCCCACAGTTTAAACTGGTGGATGGATTCCTGGTGGTGCCTTCAGCAATCACTCCAACGTATCCCAGCTCAATGCTTCAGAATGGGCCTTGGATCTCGTCTCCTTACAGATTCATTTTCTTCATGCAGAACATTGTTCTGCCTAGCTATTTTCTAATGGCCAAAACAGCTCCATATTCTTAGGCAAATCTTGCTTTTCCACAATGGGTGG
>LOJH01001952.1:350-25562 GCA_001685095.1 Ellobius talpinus
TGACCTTAAATTTGTATCAATAAACCAAGATCCATACCAATCCAAATCTCTATAACGTATCCCGCTTCAAATGTAAACAAACACTAGATAGTATTTGGGAATATGAGCATAGTTCTCTCCATACTGCTTCCTGCTTTTTGTTGGGTGAAGTATTTTTGGGGGGGTTTCATGGAGACATTTTGGGTTGTCTTGGTCCATCAAACCACAGTAGCCTGTAATTAATCCACAGATTCTCATTCTCTGTGGAAACAAAAGCAGAACCTCTTTTCTAAAGCAACATATCCTTAGACCCAAATTCTGAAGTTAAGATACCTTTATGTTGGTTTAACTTAGCAGTCCATTCAGTGAAATGTTTCTCTGTACTTAGCTCCTTCACAGTCAAAACATTCAAAGAAAACACAATAACATACATAATCCAGACTCTCTGTGTATATTCCATCTTTATGTGGCTTATTTGTCTTACTCTATTACTTTTTCTACAAGCTTAATATTTACTTTATTACCTTTACTCCTTTAACCTATGACTGTCTGTACTCTTTTATATTACATTCACTGTCTCTTTACTCTTTTTCTTCTCTCTCCCAAGCCTATGTATGTTTTTAAAACACACTGTGTCTCATTTAGAGATCTTTTATGTCTGAATCTGTTCTTATTGCGTATCTGTAATCTTTTTCTGACTAGGACTGCTTCTTAAAAACCTAAACACCTAAGCAGCAGTGTTGCTGGGGCAAACAAGGCCCTTCCTGCTTGCTCTGCCCAGCCCAGCATGACAAAGCTGTTTGCTGCCTCTGAGAGCCATGTGAATTGCCCCAGGTAAAGTTCTGATGTCTGGGCTACATGGCTTCTCCTGACCCCGCCTTCTTTCTCCCAGTATTCAGTTTAGTTCTCCCTCCCCACCTAGTTCTACTCTGCCCTATCAACAGGCCAAGGCAATTTCTTTACTCATTAATCAATGGTATTCACAGTGTACAGAAGGAAATCCCACATCAGGTGGCTGCAGGGCGGAAGATCAAATGAGGGTTTTCCAATCACAAAGAAAGTGTTATCTGAGGCAGATATTTGTTAGTTAAATCCAGCAATGTGTAATAGTTGCCAGAAATAGAAAGCCACGTTGACCATCAAGTCACTTCCCAAAGGAGTGGCTGGAGAGGCGGAGTGAAGTCATTCTTCCCTATCCTCAGAGTATCACTATCGTGGCTCCATTCAGTCACAGCCTCAACCCTGGAAGATCCTGACAGCACCAGTGTCTGCAAACATGGAAGGGACACACTGTTTAGAGTTGTCCCCCAAGCAGCACGTGCCTTGCCACCACAGGCTTAGGCCATCAGAAAATGATAGAAGAGAACTCAGCTGCCTGTTTTGGAGTGTGAAAAACACACCCAGACTTCAGGACCTTTCTGAGTCCAAATGGAGCTCTCTGCAGTGCTTAGTGCTAAAAGCATCCCTTCAAGTTTCCACGGTGAGAGAAAGAGCTGCTTTCTAGGGGAAAACTGTGAAACCCAGATGGTTTGGTTCCTCTGAGAAAACATGGATGTGGGAAGTTCTGAGTTCCACCTCTGGTCATCAAAGTTCAAATTCCAATTTGGGTTCAATTAACAGCCCCCACCCCACAAAAGCTAGCACCTGTGACTTGAGGTTTGACCTTATTTGGAAACAGGGTCTTTGTAGGAGTAATCAAGTTCTAATAAGGAGTAGATTCAGACAAATACTAATCTGGTATGATTGTTCTTCTTTACAAAAAGTGAAATTTGGACATAGTGAAATACATACTTGGAGGAGAAAGGACAGGAAATGACTCAGGGACAAGGTGGTTCATTATAATACAAGGAATATGTGTGGCTTCCTGAATGGAGAAGTAGGAGAGACTGAACCACACACCCTTCCCCAGTACATACAGAGGGAGCATGGGTTTGCGGGTACCTGGATTCCAGACTTCCGGCTGTGAGACAGCAAACTCTCCTGGTCAAGACACACACTTTGGCTACTTTCGATGACACCCTAGGAGATCAATGCATAAACAGCAGAGTGTGTTCTCGCTAAAGAGACCAGAGTAGGTGGGACTCAATGAAACAAAGATGTTTAAAACCCTCAGATGAAGAGGCTGTTGTGAGAAACCTGGAGAGTGAAGAGACCACAAATATTGCTCCCTGGAAAGAGGTTCAAAGGGGCTCGGGCTAGGTGGTATTTACTAAGGATGGCTGTGGGCACCTTGTTCAGCAGAGAGGTCTGTTTTTCCTGCCACACCTTCCTGGCCATTGTGTTTCCCATTATAACGAACTGTCAGCTACAGGGAACCTTCAGGCCCATGGTGGTTTTATTCTTTGGCATCCTGGCTCATTCTCACCCCTTTAGAACAGGGTTTCAGTGACTCTGGGTATGCTGTCAGGGACTACTTGGAAAAAGGAGTTGGGTCTCCAGCCTTTCGTAGATCCCATGTGTTTTTGCCCCTTCTTCTGGGTCCCTGTGAAGGGATGCTGTAAAGGAGAACGGGAGCATTGTCTGCCTCACCTTCTTGGATGGGGGGTGTCCCAAGACACAGGACACATGAATCCCAGGGACGTGACTGCATGTGGGGGGTGGGGACATGGTGTAATTTGTCATCCCACCACCACACAGCCCCCAGCATGCACAACTTTTCTCAGAATCCACTTTGCCTGGCCCTTGAGCCTCTCCCACTTCCAGGAAAGCAAGTCAGAGATGACTCGTTTCTCCCAGAGCAGCAGTCAACCATTCAACGGGTCCCTGAGTGAAGCTAGGAAATCTATTAGGAGGCAGGGAAGGTGGGAGCAGCGTGAGTCATCCATGGCAGAAGACAGGTGGTAGCTGGGATTTGGAACTCTAGCCACACCTGTGGGGCTGGGATGGTCAAGTAAAGCATGCTTTGGGACTCCCCAAAGCCTGTCATTGTCAGGCAAGGTGGCACCTGTCATTCTAGCTCTTGGGAGGTAGATATGGGATAATCAGGAGTCCAAGGTTATCCTTACTACATAAAGAGGCCATCCTGGGCTACATTTGATCCTATCTCAAACACAGTTCTTAAACGTATAATGGCTTAGCACATGTAGCCAAGGAGTCTGCCATTTAAAAAAGTATGTTGGCCCTGGGGTGCAGCTTGCCAGTGCAGATACCTGGAATGTACAAGACCCTGGGCTCAGTCCCCAACACCAAGAGAAAAACCAAGCATGTTCTTTCTTTAAGTCATGTCTATTAATGAAAGCAACACCGAACCAGATCAGAGAAACCAGAAAATAAAATGGAAATGAAACTTCCCATAATTCCATTACTCTAGCATATCTTTTCAAACATAACAAAGTAAGAGACCCTTTAAGTAAATCATTCATATCCACACAGTTGAACTTTAGATATTTAAATGGAGTTATAGGTAATTTCAAATTTAACTGGGTGAATATTTCATCATGTCTACATACATGTAATCATTAAGTTGCTCAGTGTAATTATATATATAATACAATTCAAACTGTAATTTATACTTTAATGAAGTGGAAAGGAGATCATAACTAATTATCCAGCTAAAATATTTTTTAAAGAATCAGAATATAAGATTCTATCTACTATCTGACTTGAAAAATCATCCTGGAAGTAAATGTCCTAAAGCAATGAGTAGGTTTCACTGTGTGTGTGTGTGTGTGTGTGTGTGTGTGTGTGCGCGCGCGCGCACACGCGCATGAGTGAGTGAATGTGCTTGAGTGTGGGCCGGAAGCCTGCATCGGGTAACTTCTTCTAGCACTGTCTGTCTCACTTTTTGCAACAGGATGTCTCACTGGACTTGGAGATCAGATTCAGCTGGACATGCTGGCAGTGACCCCCAGGGATCCACCTGCCTCTGCTCCCGACCACTGGGGTTACAGTCATGCACTGGGCATCAGCTGGACATGCTGGCAATGACCTCCAGGGATCCACCTGCCTCTGCCCCCGACCACTGGGGTTACAGCCATGCACTGGGCACAGCTTTTATGAGGGTGATGGCATCTAAACGCATGTCCTCATGCCTCCATGGCAAGAGTCAATTGACCTGCTGAGTCAATTTCAGTGTCTTGGAAATTTTTGCACTTCACAGTGTTGTGAAGGTGACCTAGCCTGTCATAAATGTTCAATTCCTAAGTCTGTGTTATTTTTCTACCATCTGATGCTCCAGCTGAAATATTTTCAAGAACAGCATGAATGCTCCATTGTAACACTATAAAACACAATGACAGTTTGAGAACTGTGGCGGTCGATTTTCTCTCACTATAAGCAATATCTGAGAGACTTAACTTCTAAAGAGAAGGCGTTTATTTGGGCTCATAGTTTTGAAAGTTTCAGATGGGCCTGTTGCTTGCGGCAAAGCAGCCCATTACTGGGGATTTATTGTGGACCAAAACCATTCATTTGTGGCCTGAGATGGAAAGAGAGCAGGGAAAAGGTCTGGGACCCAAAAATCTCCTTCAAGGGTCTATATTCAACATTCTAACAGCCTTCTCTGAGGCCCAAGGTTCTACCAGCTCCCTGGGCACCAAACCTGTACCGCTTGAACTTTAGGGGACACAAAGGATCTAAACTATAAACAAAAACATAAACCAACCTGTCTATCATCACATCATAGTAACCAGGTAATGCAAATGGAGACAGGGTTTTAGTTTCTTCTGTAGAACCCTATTGTGGATATGGAAAGTCTTACTTATATCTCCCAAGGTGACATCTGTTTCCCAAAGTCACATTGATGGCATCGGGACTGGACACCAGGTGTCCGAGGTGTGTGCCCCTGTGCTCCATCTGCAGTGCCCTGCTGTTCCACACAATGAGTGAACAGTGAATTCAGGCAGCGCCAATGAGAGCCAATTCCTATTCCCACCTGATAGCCAAGTGCATCCACAATAAAATCCACTGCACAGAAACTTTGAAATTTGTAAGAGAATCATGTCTGTGACATTAGCAACCATTATGTATACGCAGGTCAATTTTTTTGGTTTGTGTTTTCTTATGGTATTTACACACCTACACGCAATAAAGGATTGCCGATTCCTGGCACTATGCATTGTTTAAGTCAATTCCAGTGTGGATGTTTGACATATTGACCCTGGGACATAGAAAAAAACCCTCACAGACCATGAAATAAATCTCACCAAAGTGAGAATTCTTTAAAACAGAGGTTCTCAACTTGTGGTTTGTAACCTTTGGGGTTGACCGAATCTTTCACAGGGGTCTCCTAAGTCCATCTAAAAACACAGATTTACATTACAATTCCTAACTGTAGCAAGATTATAGGTAGAAGTAGCAATAAAAATAATTTTATGATTGGGGGTCTCTACAACATGAGGAACTGTATTAGAGGGTCACAGCATTAGGAAAGGTGAGAACCACTGCCCGAGAACACAGCCTGCCATCAGACAATTCTAAATCCAATTCCTATGGGGAGTTTGTGAGCTACTCGGGTCACCGTGAGCAAACTCCATTGTGTTTTAGTATTATCTGCAGAGCTTGTGAAAATACAGATGTACAAGCCCCAGGGATAGAACCAAACTTTGTGTTTGCGCTCTCCCCAAGCCCATCCCAAGAGTCCAATGAGCAGCCACGATTCAGACCCACAAAACAGGAGACAGGCATCATCAAGGATGCAAATTAAGTCTAGACCGGCTGGGATCATTCGTGTCTGTAGGAAAAGAAGATGAGGAGGAGATCCCGGGAAGAGCTGAAGGAGGAAGACTGAGGGCCTCATAGCTCAGTTCCAGGCCTTAGTAGAGGCCTCCTTCCCTGATTCTTTCTACCCGGGAAGTCGGGGGTTCTCCTCATCTCTTAGAGTCATGTTCCTCAACTCTCCTAATGCTGTGATCTTTTAATACAGTTCCTCATTTTGTGGTGACCCCCCACCATAAAATTATTTTCACTGCTACTTCATAACTATAATTCTGCTACTGTTATGAATCCGAAGGTGAATATTTCTGACACATCTCAACGGTGGACTTTGATGGGCTTGTTTTCCTTTCCCGTCTGACTCACAGAATGAGTCACAAGGAGCCCCGCTCATCTCTACCATTCTCAGGGTGAAGCAGGGCACAGGGAGCAGGTGCCCTCTTGGTGTGAGCTGGGCTGTGCTTGGATGCCCAGCTGCCTTTCCAAAAGCTCCCCTCCGGGTACTGAGAGCTGCATCCGGGACCTATGCTTAAAGCTCTCCCTCACTCTGGTTGAGATGATGGTGGAAGTCTGTACACACGAGGCCCGACAGAACCGTGAATGGGGCATCCACCAATTTCTCTTTAGCATCTCTGTCTCCTAAGATACCTGGGAAACCAGAGCACTGAACAGTAGTCTTAGGCTCAAGCATGTTCGTGTGTCAAGGACCACGTCCAGTGAAAGAGGATGACCAAATAAACCAAGGGTTTTACTTAAGCCAAAGTTTAGAGCAGGGTGATTGACTGTCCTAAATTAAGGCGTGGGCATGTGGGTGGCAGAAGGAGGGGCTTTTTCATCTACTCCAGTGAAGTTACTTCTACTTTGAGTCAGACTGAAATGTCCATAGCAGCCTCTGAGGCTTCTACCAACCTCCCCCTCTTTGCCAACCAGCAACTCCTTGAATACGTACCTATGAGAAGGCAGCCTCCGGAACGTTTGTTTAAAGTTGTTTCCTGATTCTAGAATTAAAAGACAGGGACCACAGGACAGCAGTGGCACACACCTTTAATCTCAGCACTTGGAAGGCAGAGGCCAATCTCTGAGTTTGAGGTCAGCCTGGTCTGCAGAGCTAGTACCAGGACAACCAGGGCTACCCAGAGAAACCCTGTCCCAAAAAAATAAAAAGACAGGGGTCAATTAAGACACTGAAAATAAAAACAGAATTCAGCCTTGAAGTTTCTCCTTCTTGGCCACAAAGCCTACCTACCTCTGTAGGAACTAGGAATTAGTATTCCCATTTTGCAGAGAGCAGAATGGAGGCCTAATGGGTATGGGTGTTTTGCTTTAAACCACAGTGAGCAAAGTCCAGTCTCATTCCTAAGGCTGACCTCTGCCCTCCACAGCGCGGTCCAGGAACCCCTCCAGCTGGGCCTGGTTGAAGTGACCAGGCAGCCTAGCAGCATACAGCAGCCCGCACCGCCTCTTGCCGGAGCAAACGGCCGCGTTAGTGTGTGCCCAGGACAGATGGCTGTTTTCCAATTTACTGGTTTTACTTTCATAATTTACTTTTTTATGAGCATTTTACTCCTAAAGGAGCAAGAATTGTGTGGTCATAATACTTTTATGGCCAAGAATATTGGAAGACTGCATCAAAATCTCCATGACTTCCTCCCACCTCCTCCCTGCCCAGCTTTCGGCAGCATAAGCAGGGGCATCCAGAGAACAGAGCTTGTCCAAGCCGGGCCAGGGCTGTCAGAGCCCTCATCCCTTTGTTTTCAGACTCAGACCTCCAGGTTCCTTTGCATTTTTTGAAGTTCACAACGGCTGTTGCCAGTGCTTCTGTGTTCACGATCATGTCTGGACACCAGAGGCCTCCAAGTCTGCATGCTGAAAAGAGGTCGGAAATGGAGGAAGCTCAGCCTGCATCCAGGCTGGAGACAGCTGGGAGCTCCTGAAGGAACAAAGATGGAGGCTATTGAGAAATATCTTAACGCATGGGATATTAAGCCATTCCCACAGAATGTTCAACAGACAGATTTGAGTGCAATAATCTCTTTTAATTTGCAGTTCATTTTTCCTGTTTTCTTCCATTTCTTTTGTTTGTCTGTTTCAATTACCTATCATCAACCACAGTCTGAAAATATTAAATAGAAAATCCTGGAATAATCTTTGCTTTGAGTTGCATACCATTTTGAGTGGTGAGATGACATCTTGCACTGCACTGTTCGACTTGGGACATAAATCATCTCTTTGCCTAGCACATCCATGGTGTTTCTGTGTTCCCATCCACCACTGACTTAGAAGTCATCCAGGTATTGGTTCAACTACCACAATAGCGCAGTGCTTGAATTCAGGAAATCCTTACTAGTTAATAATAGCTCCAGAAAACCAGAATCATGGTGCAGGCAGTTTGATTATGCAGGTCCATACGTTCCAGAGGAGGGGAATGTGGATTGAAGGGGGAAAAAATCAATGAGAAACAGAAGATAGAGTAGACAGAGTTGGGAGGGCATCCAGTGAGTACTGTGATCAGCCCCAAGTTTATTACTCAGAGTTCTTATCTACCCCAATCAGGAGGAGAAAGGGAAAAGATTTCCCTGACACAAAGAACAAGAAAGCGTAACTACGGCCTTTCATCTCAAAACACCTGGTAACCACACCCTAAGTGAAAACGTCCTGTTGACTGGCCTTTGAAGAGTGAGGCATTCAGTAGCCACACCCTTGGTCAAACGTCCAGTTGTTTAATCGTGAAGGAGAAAGAATAGACCTGAACTCTCTGACCTTTGGTCAAGATGGAGCGGATCTACTTCTGTGGGCTTCCACAAGAAAACTGAAGGCTGCTTTTAACGATTATCTCACATCATCACTAGAAGAAGGTCAGGTTCAAATGAATGAAATATTTGGAGACGACAGTTGCATCACCTGCATTACAGCAGTGGCAGGGAATGTTCTATTTTATTGCTGTTTTTATTATTATAATATATGATATATATATGCATATATATGACACATACCTTTGAACTAGCAATGGTTTTAGGCATCCACTGGGGTTTTAGAATGTGTATCCTTCACACAGAAGGGACACCCACTAGCCCTATTTCTCAGTGCTATTGCATGTAAAGGTGTAAGCTGTGTATATTGAACACATTCTATCTGAGACATAGCAAAAGATCAGCAGGGCCCCATGCCACCCAGAGCCCTACCTCTGCTCTGAGTTCAGGGTCAAAGCTATAGGGTTGATGTTTGCACACCTTGTGGCAGAGGCGGTTGCTGTGGCCACCAATTCTGCTTGCATGAACTCTAAGGATCAAAACTGGCCAACGGAGAGTTTAGTGTAGGGAACATTCACTCAGAAAGGGATGCACGAGAAAGATGAATCTTTTCCCTATTAGAAGGCATCAGAGCATTCTCATTCAACTGTTTATTGGATTCTGCCTTGTCTTTCTAAATTTCAGGGTCTTCTGAAGACATTCCTCTCTGCCCCATGCTAGATCTGAGCCCCATTATACCGGCCCAAAGCACCGGGTCCCATTTCTCCAAAGCACTCCCCACAATAGCCAGAGGAGTAACTATAGTTAATTAACTAATGTTGATTCCTTCGACTCTCTTTAGGGATATTACCTTAATGGTATATCAGTTTTTGTCATTTTGCATCTACAAGTCCCTGTGATCAACAATTACAAACATCTAATGTAGAGAGAAAACGCCTGTTTTCCTCCACACCATTTTCAAGTCCAAAATCCCGAATGATGACAGCTCACCAGGATGTACTCGAGAGAGTGGCTGTGAATTTTCTCTACACGTAAGTGCACTTGAGGTGTGCGACAACATTTGGTGGCTGTGGTGACTAAGCCTCTCTTGGACTGCTCATTGGGATAGATAAAAACTGCTATGTAGAGCAGATTTATCCATAGTGTCTCCAGCCATTGTCACCATAATTGCTAACTCAAAAAAACCACTTTCCTTCGAACAATGAGGTAGCCCCCACTAGGATGGCTGTCGTTGATCTCCTAGGATCACCCAGATGGGTATTAACACACCTTCCAACACATTCCAGGCCTGAGTCCTGTTGGTAGCTTCCTGACATCTCTAACCTTGGCTCTTATACCTTGTCCCTTCTTTCATAGCCCCTGGCACTTGACAACAGGATCAGAGTCTTCACTCGTTCATCCAAACATATACACAAGGCACAGCACCAAGATGTGCAGATCTTGAGCTGACCATCCGAACAACGGCTTTCCCTGCAAGACACTTGCCCACCAGGTTTGTGCAAAGGGAGAGGGTGGAGCCAAGGGCTGCGTCTTCTGCAGCCTGACCCCAAAGGCACTCAGAGCAGAGGGTGCTCCCTGGGACCGTCAGAAATGACACTGGGTCTTCCGAGTCATCAGTTTAGTTATGTAGAACACAGGACTGATGATAATCTAAAGTCAAAAGAGCTGATAGTTGACCAAACCAGAACAAGGGACAATGACAAAGATGAGAACGGGAAGTCGTCAACAGAAATAACTCTCTGGGCCCTCCAGGCCTAGAAAATCCTCTTTTGAACCCACCCAGCTTTGGTGTGTGCTGCTCTTCTGTGACCCACTCAGCGACGTGGGGAGGAGCAAAAGTCGTAGCCTTGGTCTCTTGTCTGTCACTGCAAGAGGATACCACATCCTGGTAATTTACAAAGGAGAGAGATTGCTTCCTCATCACTAGAGGCTGGGGAGTTCAATAGCAAGGGGCTGACATCTGTCAAGGGCCTTCTTGTTGGCTCACAACACAGCGGAGGCATCCTTTGGTGAAACAAGTGAGCCTGCCATCTGTTTCTCGTTTTCTTCTTAGAAAGTCTAATGCCATCCTGGAGACCTCGCCCCCATAATCTCATCTAATTCTTATTTATTTCCTCATTTTTTTTCTCCCCTGAGACAGGGTTTCTCTGTAAAGCCCTGACTGTCCTGGAACTCGCTCTGTAGATCAGGCTGGCCTTGAACTCACAGAGATCCGCCAAACTCCCCGAGTACTGGGACTAAAAGCATGCGCCATCACTGCCTGGCCCCTAATTACTTTCTAAAGCTCTCATCTCCCAGTGCCACCAGCACATGAATATGGAAATTAAATATCCACACAAAAGTACACCAATGATATACTCCAGAAAAGTGTTATGGCATAGGAAAACAAAAGGAGAGTAGCCATGAAGAGAAAAAGGCCTGGTAAAAGTTGTCATATGGCCGGAGATGAATGGCAGAATGGAAGACACGAGGAATACCCTTTAATGTTACCAGAAAGAGCACTTGGTTGAAAGGCGTACTCTCTGTGACATGTCAATAAAATACGTCCTCTGCCCAAGAGGGACAGATGTTCTAGATGTGGCTAGGCAGACCAAACAGCGACTGTCATGGAGCACTTAGCATGTGTACCTACCCCCTTCACCATCTATAAAGTCAGAGATGGCTGTAGCAGTCAGCGCAGGTGTGGCTCGCTAGCCTCTGCAAGCTACAAGTCCCCAGCAGACAAAGGAGCTTGTGAGAAATGCATTGTATACTCAACAGCACCTGATTTCCCAAGAAGCTTAATGTGAGAAATTTCTCCCTTCTCTTCCCTGCATCCCGGCACATGCCTGGTGTACAGACAGGGCAGCTCTGGGATTGTTCTGTCACACAGAGCATCCTGTCACTTCCACTCAGGCTTCCAGATCAGGAGCCCTGGGAAAACAACCAGTGTTCCCCACAAAAATGACACCAAGTTAGCTGTGAGGATTTCAATTCTCTCTGTTCCCCAAACACTGAATACATTGCTACTGTGCCAGAGAGACCTGACCCCTGAACATATCATCGAGTATGTTAATTTTAGAATCTTCTTTGTTCTTATTAAAATACGTCATCCACTGAAATCCTTCCTGGAGTCACAGAACAAGCCAGGTTACGTTGGGATTATAGAAGGTAGAGGAGGCAACGTAACATACACCATCAATAGAAGCCCAAGTGGGAGGGGTGTACCGTAGACAATAGAAATTCTCAAAATCCTAAGCAATTACCAAATTCAGAAGGAAGATTCTTAAAACATAGGCATGGGAATGGAGTGGTTAAGAGCACTGGCTACTCTTCCAGAAGACTCGGGTTCAATTCCCAGCACCTCCATGATGGCTCACAACTGTCTGCAATTCCAGCTCTAGGAAATCTGACACCCTCTTCTGACCTCTGCAGATATCAAGCACGCACATGGTGCGCAGATGCAAATGCAGGCAAAATATCCTTGTGCATAATAAAAGAGCTTTGAGTGGATTTAGGAAAATTGTACATTAAAGAAAACTCTGTAGGCATAATGGATGGTAGGGGCTCTTTCCTCCAGTTCTAAAACAAAACTGGATCGAAAATTAGCGTTTAGCACTTGGTGTGCTGGGGACTCTTTGGAAAGGAGGCCCTGTTGTGATGACATGAGGGGAGAGTATGTGGAAGCAAAACCGGTAGGCAATGATAAACCAGGGTGAAGATAGCTAAGTAGGGCATTGTTTTAGTCCATTTTCTGTAGCTATAACAGAATAGCTGGGACTAGGTAATTTATAAAGTTCAGAGGTTTATTAAACTAATGATTCTATGTACTGGGAAGTACAAGAATATAGCATGAGCAGTTTCTTGGCATCTAGTGAGGGCCATCTTGCTGGTCATGCCATGGCAGAGGGTGTCTGAAAGATGAGGGCAGTCAGCCAGATGACTCTGCTCTATAACAAAGCCATTCCTTTACAGTAATAATCCATTAGTCTATGAGTAGTTCAACCCATTTGTGAGGGCATAAGGCCCACCTTCTCCTGACATTAACGTGAATTTGGAAAGTACCGTGTCCAACACAGGAAAGTTGAGGGGTCCTTTCAATATTGGTGAGATTTATTGTAGTATGGCCTGGCTAAAAGTTAACCATTTTTTGGAAAGGATGAAGCTGATGTCAGTATAGAATCAAACAGGGTTTGGCCTTAGCCTTCTGCATGCCGCTATTTACTTCATCGCGGTGTAGCAGGTTATATGGGGGTCTCCATTTCCTTCCTGTCAGTGTCAGGAATCCCAGTGAAATCTCTTCCATCCTCACTGAAATGACTTCATTTTAAACTCATTTACCACATCTGATGTTACGGAGGTGGGGCTGCAGAATTAGGGCTATAATCATGTTCTTTAGATCAGTGCTCACACTGGAGCTATTGTGTGTTCTAGGAGTCGCAGCTATCACAGACAATAGTCGTGTTGGTCGAGCACCATGTTGTGCCCTCTGACATGTGAACTGTCTGTAAAGATGTCATCGAGGGGTGTGCAGTTCCTTGCTTACCCAGGACATGCCACTCCTGCATTAAGCAGTCCTCCTGCACAAGACCATCACACTACCCTCTTAACACAGCTATGAGGAAGCCACGCTAAGCTGATTGACATGGGCATGGGTACCCACCCAGTCCTACCCTATGTTGTTTTTCCAAAAGGAGTTGACAGAATTGATACATAGAGAAGAGCATTCCGAGTATGTTCTTCAGAGCAGAACTTCAAAATCTTAGTGATGTTTAGATAATCAGATACAAGCAAAACAATTGTAATGATAGAATGGTATTATATAAATATTAGCTTTGCTCATTGTGAATATACACGCTTATATATAACTCCATATTTATATATGAATATGCACAAGCAAAGTTAAAAGTCCAAGCTAAAGAGCTCTTCTGGGTAATACCAAATGTTCTCTAATGTGAACTATCCAATTTCAGCTGCCATCACAGTTCTGGTACCCCGAAGAGGCGAACCCAGAGAAGCAATCTGCAGTTATATTCTTGACCAGGATGCCACATGTTACACTGCATTGCTGAGTCAAAACCCTTAGTGGGAGGGAGATGGTACTAGAGGGTCGGTGGAGAGGCCTCTGGTGGGGATGCTTGAGTTAGTAGCCCCAGAAGAAGGGAGCTGGTGTGAAGATTTGGAGGAGGATATGCCATGGAGCAGGAAGGGAGGAGTCCTGAGAAGCCGGGTCAAGGGATTAATACCCAAGAGTCTTTTCAATCTTAGCACCCACATGCAGCAACCTGGCTGTGAACTGAGATTGCCACTGCTATTGTGGAAATCTTCTAGAAATCAAGGACAGGAAACCAACCCTGATGGTCATGTCAAAGGGTACCGTGGAATTTTCAAATTGACATGGTCTTTATTGGTGTTGTTCTCAGCCAATGTCTCTGCACAGATGAGGAGATAACAGGTCTGGTTTAACAAAATTAGAAACCAGGATAGGAATAAGGACCAAAAGGTCTGGCCCTTGTTGCAGGGATTTTCCCTTTATCAGATCTTACATTTTCAGATACAATGGCCTTGAAACTCTTAGAAGAGAGGAACTTACAGCTAAAGAGCTTTGTGACCAAGCCACTGGGTCACTGCCTTGTCACCAACTTGAGAAATATGCTGTGTGCAGAGGTCCTTCTTGGTGATGCCCTGTAGAACCCAGGTTGACGTGTGTCATGAATCACTGGTAGCAGACCCCGACAGAGTTCATGATGAAACAAATGGACCAACAGAGAGGAAACAAATGATGTGCTGACATCTCTGCTCCCCCAAATGAGGCACTCACCTGAATTATTATAGCAGGAAATGCTCAACTACCACACAAAGAAAAGGTGTAATTACTCTTGCCAATGTTCCAATTGCTATTTTTCATTAAGGGATTAATCACTGGTTGTAAAACTGGCTGCACTCGATAAAAAAATACTTTCCTCTTCCTCATGAATTTTCACCCTCAGCGGTAGGATTTTTCCATGTATCATCATGTGGTCCCTTCCAGACACTGAAAATAACAGTTTAAAAAGCTCTAGTGTAGATTCCATACATCTGAAACAGGTTTAGGAAGTCACCCAGTCAGGATAAAGGCACAGGTGACAGAGTCAGGTGCCTAGAGCAACCTTCGCCAGTGGGTGAAGCTTTAAGTTTCTGGTCCAGTCATGTCACCTGTCTTCCCCAGCCTCATTCCAGTTCTGACACTCAAGAAGGGGATGGGTCAAGAATGGTGTGACAGAAGAGAACATGTTTGACAACAAAGCATTAATGGGGCGGTCTCACTGTAGAGCCCAATAGCCAATCATTAGTGACCCTGGCAATCTGGCACATACTGGCCATTGATGCATGGGGTGGTGGAACTTCTGCTGGTCTTCAACTGAGCGATCAAGGCCACAAAGGCAGGATCAGACAAGGGCATGCAAGAGGCAGAGCAGGGTTGAGTGGGGGGATACATAATATGAGGAAGTTGGTGAAGAAGATCCCTGAGCTGAAACTCAGGACTGGGAGCTGAGCTGGGCTACTCACAGAAGGATGTGTAGCCAGCCTGACTCTCTTGTTAAGTCAGATGAGCTATACATAGAGGACCTCTCGTGTGGACTGAAGAAGGGGATGAGCCAGGCAGACCATGGTGCTTCATTATTCTTTCTCTCCCATTGGTCCCCCTGTATTGCCTTGAAGACCAGTTGCTTACTTAAAAGCTGAAACTTTGCTGAATGTTTGAAAAAAATTGCATTGAAAGGAATCTATTGGAGCAAGTAGAATAGCATATTTTCCTTATCAAATTTACAAAAAAAGTTTTGAAAAGAAAGGCATTAGATCAATTTTCTCACATCAAAAATTTGTGATCTGATATTCATGAGTGAGAGTCAGTATGTTTATGTTGAGACTACTGAACATATATGTAAAATTGTATACACTTGTCTATGTTTATGAAGAGGAGAAGTCACTGGACTATGAATTGGTGCCTTGGAGAACAGTGACCTGAATTTTATTCAAGCTTCTCCTTTCTATAAAATAAAAAAGGGGGAAAGAGGGTGACTTGATACACAGAGATGGAAATGGACTTTGAGTTCCTTGTCCACTGGGTTCTTTCTAGACTCAATGTATTTCCAACTCACATTTGTGCAAAGAACAATGACAAATGCATGGAAATACATTAATGAAACCCATTATTTTGTACACTAACATAAAAATAAACACATTTCATGTCATAAGGTTTCTATTACTGTGAAGAGACACTATGACCATGGCAACTCTTATAAAGGAAAACATTTAATTGGGGCTGGCTTACAGTTCAGCGGTCTAGTTCATTATCATCATGGTGGGAAACATGGTGGCAAGCAGGCAGATATGATACCAGAGAAGTAGCCAAGAGTTCTACATCTGGATCCAAAGATAGCAGAATGAGAGAATAAGTTACTGGGTCTGACTTGAGCATCTGAAACCTCAAAGCCTACCCCAAATGACACACTTCCCCCAAAAAGGCCACACCTACTCTGACAAGGCCACACCTCTAAATAGTGCCACTTCCTATGAATCTATGGAGCCCATTTTCATTCAAACCACCACACTCTATTATGACAATAGAGCCCACTACTTATTGCCCTATTCCTGAGCCTAGAACTAATCAGAATATAGTCAGCATTAAAACAGACAGTTATGAAGTTAACAAGGAAATAACTGAATTCAAGATTTTTTTGTCCTTAGGAAAAAATAAAAAAATGACATCTGAAGATTTAAAACTTTTTTTAAAAGAATGAATGAATGCCAGTCTTCTGTCCTTACTTCATTTGTTCTATCATTTCATCATCCCTAGTGCTCACCTGTCTCTCCAGGTGCAATTGCAGTTGAGAAAATTAGATGCCAAGCAGGTGACCTAGGAACAGAGTGTAGAAAGCTTTAACTATAGTTCAGAGAGTAGGCCTGAGGGAGCAGGACCAAGCAAATGACCTCTTCAGGATTAGGCCCGAGCTACTGACCTCAATGGGAGCAGGCCCAAGCTAGCAACCTCTGTGGAACCAGGCCTGAGCCAGCGACCTCCACCAGAGCAGGCCCAAGCCAGTGACCTCCCCGGACCAGGCGATCAGGCATGAGTCAGCTACTGAGAGCAGGCCCAAACAAGCTCTGGGACTGCAGAGCGATCCCCTGGGAGCAATGAGTGTCCTCCGGGAACACCTCATGACCTCCAGGGTGACTGGAACAATGGCCCCAACTGCAAGGTAAAGAGCAATTATCTGAGCCTTGGATCCACTGGTGCCTGGAAGATTGATCACCAGAGACATAACTCCAACTACACCAATCAGAGGAAAAGATGGGTAGACAAGATAAGAACACATTCAACATCACAAAGAGCAATATGACACCAACAAAAATTAAGGGCCCTACAACAGCAAGACTTGAACACTCAAATATAGATGAAGCAGAAGAAAATGACCTAAAAAACAACTTTAGTAGAATGTTTGAGCCCCTTGAAGAAGAAACAAAAAATTCCCTCAAAGAAATGGAGAAAAAGACAAACAAAAAATTGGAAGAAATCAACAAATCCCTTATAGAAAACTAAAAAAAAGCAATCAAACAGATGAAAGAAACAATTCAAGACTTGAAAACCAAAATGGAGACAATAAAGAAAACACACACCAAGGGAATTCTGGAAACAAAAAATATGAGAAAACAATCAGGAACCACAAATGCAAGCATAAACAGCAGAATATGTTTATGGTGGAAGAGAGAATCTCAAGTGCTGAAGATAGAATACAGGAAACAGACTCATCAGTCAAAGAAAGCATTAAATCTAACAAAAGCTTACCGCAAAATATCTGGGAAATATGGGACACCATGAAAAGACCAAGCCTAAGAATAATAGGGATAGAAGAAGGAGAAGATGTTCAACTCAAAAGCACAGAAAATATATTCAACAAAATCATGTAAGAAAAATTTATTTTTCTTTCTTTTTCCTTTTTTCCTCCTCCCCTTTATCTTCTTCCTTCACTCTTCCCCTTTCCTTCTTATTTTTTCTTCCTTACTCTAGACAACTGGTACCGGTAATGGAGGTCTAAAGTTGAATTAAGATATAGTCTCTGCCCTTCTAGAACTTTCCAACTCTTGCCCTGGACTGTGCAATGGTTACCCCATAGGAGAGAGCTCTCCCTGTTCCTCACAAGGTCAGGAAAAGTCTCATCAGTCAAACAGAAATAGTGACTGGAATGAAGCTTACAGGATGATTTCCAGGAATCTCAAAACAACAGTGTAGGCCAAGAGGAAAAATACAGCCCTTGGGGACACCAAGCACCCTTGTTTTGTAGATATGAGCCCATGTGTTTGTCTACTAAAGAAATTGATTATGATAGTACAGTAATGGATGATGTCAGACAGCAAGTTGTCAGTCCATAAACACCATGGAATTATCGATATTAATTATTACAGCAAAGACAGTATGCTAGTTACTTTTCTATTGCTATGATAAAGCTCTATGACCAAGGCACGTCATAGAAGGGAGTAGAAGAAAGTGTTTATTTGGGTTTATGATGGTGGATTTATTTGGGTTTATGATGGTGGAGTGAAGGCACAGCAGCTGGGACAGCTGAGAGCTCACATCTTGGACCACAAGCAGGAAGCAGACAGAGCAAACTGGAAGTGTCACAAGGCTTTGAAACTTCTAAACCCCACTCCCAGAGATGACTTCCTCCAGCCAGAACGTGCTTTCTAGATCTTGCTAACAGAACTACCAAATACTATAGCTTGTGGGGGGGACATTTAAAGCACCACAGATAGAGATTCCTAACTAAGTGTATAGGGAAGTTTGTATTTCTCTGCTTGGGAGATGGGGTGAATAGATGTATTTTGGCCATGATAAGGCCCTCCTCCAAGAAACTTTCTGATAACTGTGAAACCTCTTCGGCTTGTAAGTCTTCCTTCAAGGAGGATAGGAGAGGATGGAGTTCATGTTTGCACACAGTGCCTATCACAAGGTGTTGTACGTGTGCTTACAAGAAAGAGAAAGCATTTTTGAATGGCATACGCTCTATCATTTCAAGTATCAGTTTATTTGCCTTACAGCAATTCTGAAAGATTCAAATTCTTCTTTTTTTTTCTTTACTTTATAGAAACTGTAATATCCAGGAGTAAGTAACCTGCTACAAGTTATTAACAAGCAGCAGAATGGAATTTAAACCAGATTCATCTAAGCCCATGCTATGTCCATCTGGAACATCTGCCTCTCTGATTAGAGCAAGCTGTCATCTTACTTCTTTCTGTGTTATGCTCAAGTGTTGGTGACAACAGAAAGTCCCTAAGGAAGAGAGCCCCTTCGGGCTTGGTGTGGTTTAGCAGCCTGGCAGAGTTGGCACAGTGATCCAGGGCACACGCAGCAGCGTAAGGTGAAGTCCAGCAGCCAGTCTCTAACTTGCAGAGCCAGCCCTGGGCTCTAGGCTCCTGAGTACTGTAAGAATTTGTGGGAATGTGATTACAACATAATCTGCAAGCAATGGGAAACACTCAAAGGCAAAGTGGTGACGGGGAAGTGGGAGTTGGCGTCAGTTCAAACAGCTTAAAATATGGAGGATTCTTGTCATTTCTTCGCCTTCAGCTTCTTTTTCCTAGAAATGTCAAGGATAGACCTTTATTGGTGATAAAGGAAAAAGACAGACTGATGCTATGATTTTATTATTGCTTAATTAGAAAAATCCTAGGTGTCCCAATAGACGTCGAAGAAATAAGAGGTTATAAACAGAAAAACAAAACCGTAGACTCCTAGAACTACACTCTCCCTAATTGATTTTATGCCCGGAGGCCTCTCATTTCTTCATGCTCCAGTTTACCCATCTGTAACGTAAAAGATGTGGAGTGGACATTTCTTGACAAATGCTCAAAGGTTAAAATACTGTGAATCAATAACGGAACAAAACCAAGCTTCCTGTTGTCGGTGGGTCTCCCTCCCCTGGGGATCTCTCTCACGAGGGTATTTCCTCTTCCACAACCTCCTCCCACGTGGTTGCACCCACGTGAACTTCACAAGCACAAGCAGACCCCCGTCCATTTCCTTCACAGCACCTACCATAATGCGTCACTCTATATTTATAGGTTTGTTTATCTTATACAGACTGCATCTCCCATGAGACCACGAGTTCCGTGAGAACAGCCCTGATGCCTGCTGTGTTTAGCAATGCGTATCCAGTGCCCTAATATGGAGTCTGGACTACGAAAGGCTCTTGGTTAAGGCCCACTGAATGAATGTCATCGCCCCACTTCTGATGACTGCAATAGCTAGCAGTTACTAAGGGCTGACGGGAATCAGGCGTGGCTCAGGTGCCTTGCATGTTTTACTTCAGGAAGTCATCATAACGCAACTTAGCATCTACCTCTGTTTTTCAGGTGAAGATTCTGGCGTTCAAAGAGGCCGTGGAGTTTGCACACTCAAGAACCTGGGTCCAAACCACGTCTGACTCATTAAGAGTCTACCACATGCTACATTTGTATCCTTCATGACACCGAGCAGCAGACAAGACACATAGTAGATTCTTTGAATATGTTTTCACCTGTGAAGGTTCTGACAGGTAATAAATAATGGTCTGTGCTTGTGACCATAGGGTTTATAAATTGAAGCCCCTCCGCTGGGGGGGGATTCTGAAGTTTGGAGCAATTGCTGGTAGAATAGACAATCTCTTTCTGACAGGAGATTCATTCTCTTGCCTGGGGGGAGCTAACAGAGATTCTTTCTTCCACTGCATGAGGGTGTGACTTCACATTTTTCTCAAAATGCACATTTTTAATTAGACTACTCTGTGTGGGCTGCCAGCTTCTGAGGACTCAAAGGATGCGTGTGTGCGTGGGGGATGGACCAGAGACTGGTCCCTGGTAGGAGCAGCGTGAAAAAGGCACAGAGAGCAACTGAAAGGAAGCCCCACAGGGAGCCCTTTCCCTCTGCTTCAAATACCTAGAGAATGACTAGGCAGCCGCAGGATGGAGAGGTCAGAAACAAAAGCCATTGCCAACGCATGCAAATTTCAGATTCTTTGTGCTGAGGGAATCCTCGGGAGATCTTGGAGTTGATGGGAGACTTGATACTGCCTCAACTACCCCTTTTTGCTGGCAAGAAAATGAGGCTGAAAGAGAGATGCAAAAATGGAAAAGAGAGAAGAGGATTTGTAACTGTCCTGCAGTAGCACCCCTCAGCCCCTGGGAGAAACCCCGGTGATAAGGGGTGTGAGTATGGGAGAGCAGTATTCTAGCAACATGGTTCTCTTCATGTCCAAAGGTGAGCTGGAAGTGGCTCAAAAAGAAATCTAGCATAGCAGGAAGAGAATCAAATGTCAAAGAATGTAGAATCATTTATTATTGTTTGTATTCAAGACTTGAGCTAGTAAATTTAGGGGAGATAGAATATTGGGGGAGACCCATTTATTGCTCCATAATTCTTTCATACATAGATCCCCCAGCACTCAAACACATCAATATAGGTGCCCTGAAACTGAGGTGGAGAGGGTAGCTCACTGGTGGGACACTTCACCAGCACACATAAGGCCCTGGGTTGAATCCCCAGCACGGAAGATAATAAACAAACAAATGAAAAGCCAAAATTGAGAATGCGCCACAAAGTTCTCCAAATATCCTAGAATACACAGGAATCAGAATGATTGATGCCTTAGAGGACAAACAGACCATTCAAAGACGGGATGGCATTGTGAGTGTCAGAATATACAGGCAAGGGATGGAGCAGTCTGGTTCCTTTGGCACTGTCTGGGGAGAGGAAAGTGGTAGCTGAGTGATGCTGAAGGATCTGCTCATCAGAGATACAGGGACTGGATTAGATGTACTTTCTGGTTTCTCTACAAAGTATCTTTCCCAGCGAAATGGGTCTGAGTCCATAGTCACCAAATGACTTTCAATGACTAGGCAGTTTGACTCTAATGGTAAAATAAAAGCATGCATGTGGGACCCCTGAGAGCAGGTTTGAGTCCACTGAAGAGGTTTGGAGACCTCTTCAAGAGCAGACAACTCAGAGTCGTTGCGAGCATTTATTCTGACTTATATAACATGAACAACCTTTCCCTCACTCTGGTCTAGCAATTTGTCCCCATCTTCAGTTTCCTCAGGCACCATCATGTCCAGAATAAACATATGTGTCCAACAGAATGGCTGAGGGTCATTCTCGTCATGCATAAACAAACTGGTGGCCTGGCTTTTGTATCTAGCTGAGCTGTTGCACGGTGCCTAAGGAAATCAAAAGCCCTGGTTGATGAGGGTCAGATCTCAAAGCCCCTTAAATCTCTTGGACACCAAGCCATCATACATAGTTTCGGCACGCTGAATAGTAGATCTTCTCATCCGGGACCTTGCAAAGGCCACCATCTCTCCAAAGTCTTGCTAGGCATCCTTGGATGGACTCAAACTCATGGCAATCTCCTGTCTCAGCTCTCTTCTCCAAAGTTCTGGATTACAGGATTGAGCTATCATAATTTACTGATAAATAAATCCTCTCTCTCCTCTTCTCTCTCTCTCTCTCTCTCTCTCTCTCTCTCACACACACACACACACACACACACACACACACCCAGGAAAAGGCTTTTAAAAGCATCCGACCTTGTACGGATGTGATATTCTCGTTTCTACACATGCTCTACCTACGGCTATCAAGACAGCAATGATCTCTGTAGCCATTCACCTTGAAATGGGCACATGTAAACCTCATCCCTTATTTCTGTAGGGATGAAAGAAAGGATGATGAAGTACCTAATTCCCAAAGTATCTTCACTCGTTGAAGACAGTCCTAGAGGGACCTTCCAAGGTGGTCATCTAAAAACAACAATAAGAAGAAAAAGTCCAGTTATCTAGATTCTAATATTTCACTCTCTAAATGTTACCTTGTATTTTATTAGCCCAATATCTGAGCCCCGGAAATCATTTTTTCCATTGATATCAAGCAATACATCTTGAGAATGTCCGTTTCCTTACAGCTCTTACATTATCAGAGCATTGAACAGCTGTTCTGAACTAACACTGGGGAAGTCCACTTGCTGAAAAACGCCTCTAAAATTGTATGTGTAAATTAGCTTACCCTTGCTGCCGCAGTAACAGGCATTTATCAAATGGGTCAATAAATTCCTGATGTGACTAAGATTCTAGAGGCAGAAACAAGGAACGCTAATTTCGTCTTTCCCATCAGCTTCCTTGGAAGGTCTGCCAAACTCCATGCAGGAATGTGTGTGGGCTCAGCCTATAAGAATCTCCTGGCACACATCCTTCAGGCAGATGTGTATGCAGTAAAGCTTCAGCTGGGGTTGGGGCTGCCGAGGACAAACCATACTTATATAATAAGTCTTGGCAGGAAAGCCACATAATTCCCTGTTCACAAAATACTTTTTCTTAGTCCACTCTCTCTATGCTGTTCTGAAAGAAAAAAAAATCCAGAAATCCAAACCAGCATTCTTTATATTTAGCTCATCCAAAATTATATTCATTTGTGGCATTTGGGCACAAGCTATCTTTAGAACCATCGACTACTGTCTTGTAATCACAGATTATCAGGGTCTGGGTAATTCTTTAAATAGTTTAGGGTTTTTATAGCTTGGGAACCCCAATATGTAAAACTAAGCTATACCGAGGGACTAAATCTTGCCCGTTTGATCTTCTCTGTATCGGTCCCTCAGGCATTAACCATGTATTCTTAGCATTCCAGGGTTCAATGAGAAAACAACACACCCAAGTGAACACTACCATTTTGCAGATGAAGCAGTTGGGGTGGGAGCAGGGACGGAGTGGCTTGCTCAAAATCCAGTAGTCACTGGTCAAAGCAGTCACTAGCGAGCCAAGAGATGAATTCAGGCCTCCTGACCTCCAGTTAATTATCCTGCACACCACACAGCACTTAAGAGACATGTAAAAGAGAGAATCCTTTATTGTTACCCTGCTACCAGCCAGGAAAGTTCAGCTGAGAGGCAGATGACAGGATAGGAGGGTTTGCATGTCGGGGGCACGAGGAAATCAAATGACTGCATTGTGCTCAGACAATAGCCTGTTCTCCCACGGAGAGGGAAGCCGAGAAGGCCTTATTTCCTAGAAGTTACTTCATGAAGCTTGCTATGCTGTTCCAGACTGAGAGGAACTGGCCTTGCTACTCACTGCTTGTGTGACCTTGAGGGAATCTTTCAACTTCTCTGGGCCTTGGAAGTTCTTGTGTCCTCTGGGAACATAGTAGAGACCCAAGAAAGCTGCTAGGCCTTATTGGAATATGTTGTCTTCCCAGATGAGTGTAGCTCTTAATCAGACTCTTTTCTCCTACCATAACACTGAATTCTTTTTAGAAATATATATATATGTTTATATGTGTCTGTTGTATATATATTTATAAATGTATATATATTTATGTACAAATAATATATAATATGTATTACTTATATATTATACACACACAAATATATCTAATTGAACCCTTTCCTGTGCCTATATCTTGTATGGTACTGCCTATATTTGCTTTGTTTTTTGAGACACCATCTTAGTTAGGGTTTCTATTGCTGTGAAGAGATGCCATGATCACAGCAACTCTTATAAAGGAAAACATTTCATTGGGGCTGTCTTACAGTTCAAAGGTTTAGCCCAGTATTGTCATGGCAGGAAGCATCGCAGTGCGCAGTGAGATATGGTGCTGAAGAAGGAACTGAGAGTTCAATATCTTGATTCTCAGGCAGCAGGAAGTGAACTGTCTGCTACACTGAGCACAGCTTGAGCAAAGGAGACCTCAAAGCCCACCCCCACAGTGAAAAACTTCCTCCTACAAAGTCACACCTACTCAAACAAAGCCACACTTTCCTAACATTGCCACTCCCTCTGGGGGTAATTTTCTTTTAAACCACCACAGGCAGGGTCTCAGTATATAATCATGGTTGGTTTGAAACTATATAGTCCAGGCTGGCCTTGAACTCGTAGAGATCCACTTGCCTCTGCCTCCCAGGTTCTGAGATTAAAGACATAAGCCACCATACCTGGCGATGGCTATGCTTTCTTTTAGCAGTTTCAAAAGAAGGAATGAAAATGGGCAATGAAAACTTTTAAGAAGTTCGACATCCTTAAAAATCAGGGAAATGAGAATTAAAACTCTGTTAAGATTTCATCCCACCCCAGTGAGTATGGCTAAAATCAAGAAAACAACTGACAGCAAATGCCAGCCTTTATTTTTGATTCTAAATTGGCATACAAAGGGTAAGGTTTCCATGCAGCATTTCAACACAACATGCTGCTGATTGTCCTCCTGCCCAGCCGCTACCCCACCTTGTGCCTTCCACCTCCAGTGCCGTTTCCTGTTCACACCATCCATGTTCTTTTGCCTCCCATGTCCCCCACAAAACCTTTCCTAGTTTTCTTCCTGTTCCCACAGTAGCGTGTGCATTGTTCTTCACGTCCCAGGGACAGCATGCAGGGACTGTTTTGTGACTTTTAGCATATGTGTTTTTCAGGCTCTTATTGGTACTTGCAATGCAGGAATCTTGCTCTCTGCAGAGTCTTCCTCTGATGGTTCTAGAAGCCACTAGTGGACTCTCATGCAGTGCAGCCTTACACACTTGGATCATCTGTCCTCTTCTTCGATCTCTGCCCTGGGGCTCTCTGCACATCCATGTCCATACAGTGACACAACAGCTGCATGGTCTCACTGTCCACTACATCTGCATGGTCTCACTGCCTATAACATCTGCATGGTCTCACTGTCCACTACATCTGCATGGTCTCACTGTCGATAACATCTGCATGGTACACTGTCAATAACATCTGCTTGGTCTCACTGTCCACTACATCTGCATGGTCTCACTGTCCACTACATCTGCATGGTCTCACTGTC
>LOJH01001952.1:28998-45458 GCA_001685095.1 Ellobius talpinus
TCTTTCGTTTTGTTTTTTGAGACAGGGTTGAGGCCCCGCATCCTAAAGATTCCACAATCTCCCCAAACAGTGCCACCAGTTTGGAACAAAGTATTCAAACACACAAACCTATGGCAGACATTGCTATTCAAAACGCAGTTGCCCCTCAATGGCAGTGCTTCCTGAATGTGTAGGCCTCCTTTAGGCCTCTAGTAGGTGGTCCTCCTCATACACTGAGGCATTGTTATCAGTGGAGCTTGGTTTCTTGGCCACCCAACTATGCATATCTGTCTCTCTTTTATCCTCCCCTGCTCTAAATGGCCCCTATCAGGGATGCAGCACACAAACCAGGCTTCTGTGGAAGAACAAGCATCATTGCTCAGTCTTGTTCAAGACTCCTTTGTCAACTTGATGTAAGTTAAGAGAACCACAATTTAGAAAACGCCTCCACAGCGTTGGCTGGTAGACAAACGTGTAGATCATTTTCTTGATTAGTGATGGAAGTGGGATGGGTCCAGGCTGGTGTCTGAAGTGCCACCTCTGGGTAGATGTTCCTGGTGTGTATAAGAAAACAGGCTGAGCAAGCCGCCAGGAGCAAACCTGAAAGCAGTGTGCCTCCAGGGCCTCTGCATCAGTTCCTGCCTCCAGGTCCTTGCCCCAACTTCCCTTCATGGTGTGGACTGTAAACTGTAAGCAGAAATAAACCCCTTCCTCCCTAAGTTGCTTTTGGGCATGTTTTATCACAGCAACAGAAACCTGAACTAAGACAGTGGCTCAGACCTGAGCCTGATGCGGGGACCCCAGTGTGTGACCCCAGTGTGTGACNCCAGTGTGTTACAATCGGACCTTTTGTCTCACAGCCATGAGCCACAAAGCACAAGCAACCAGCACATGTTCCCCACACACACACACACGTGTGCCCCCCTAGCACAGTTCTAGGGTTTGGAGAACCTGTGTTCTTTGGCACAGGAGCCCAGCCTCTTTCTTTGTGTGCCCTTTTGAAAAATGGAAATGTTCTTGAAATCTGGAGAGCAACTTCCAAGTGAACTGCCTCTGAACTTTTAAGCTTCTTTCTTCCCCTTGGTTAAATCTCAGTGGAGCCAGGGTCGGTCATAATTTTCATGAACACAAGTTGAAGGTTTTGTCGCCTATTGAGCAAACTAGCTGCTTCCTATTGCCAAAGAGCTGATTCCTAGTCTCATTGCGTTGGCGTTTTCATTAAAATTTCCATTATCCTCTTCCTCCCAAATGCTGTTGTAGATAAATTGACTGTGTTTCACAGACAGAATCACTCCTATAATTTAAAATATGTGGATAGGATGTAGGGGGAAGCGGTACTTCTCTAACACAGATCATCTTGGTGTGGGGGGGTGGCTTTTGTCCTGGCCTCCATAATGACAGTCAGTATTATTACATTCATTGGCCACACCAGGGCCGTGAAAAGAATTCTGGATCAAAATAGTCATGGAGGTGAGGTAGAGATGATGATGCCTAAAGATGTTTTGGTCTGGCAACCTCGTTTTGAGGACCCAGACTTGACCCCAAAGCCTTTGTAGTGTGAGCAGCCTGTGCAGCCTGAGACACTGTGTTCTGGCCTTTGTCAGGAAACTGGAGGGGTAGTTTCACAGTACGGAGATGCCATGGGAGGTGACCTTGGCCGAAGACCTATGCCTTCTGAGCCCATTTTCCTATCCAGAAACCAATACTAACCCTGTGCCAATGATACTCTCTTCATTCTCTCACTTGAAGGGTAGCAACCAAGTAAATGTTTTTGAAAGTAGCCTTCATCTGCTGAAAAACTATTGTGACTCATGAACAATGGGTTGCCAAAGGTGACAAGCAAAATAAAATCAATAGTGAAATAAAATCATCATGCCAACCAGCCACGTTCAGTACAACCGGAGTCTATTCTCCTGTCTTGGTTTCTCTCCTCTCCTCTGCTCCTCTTGTCTCCTGGATAAATTTGGAAAAGAAAGCAGTGTCCCCTTCAGTTCCTGCCACCATACCCACCCTGTTTAAACATTCCCTCTGAGACACACGGTATCACGGCTGTGCATTCGCATGATCCTTGAAATGTGCCCTTTGTCCCCATCAAATAGACACAGTTGGAAGCTCAGGGAAGCGTGGTGGGGATTAGGACTCCAGCAAGCAGAGGATCACCAGATTTGTCTGGCCCCCAAGTCTGTGTTCTCAACCACCGCGGGGAATGACAAGGCATCTTTGAAAGTAGAAATTCTTGGAAGCCTAACCTTTCCTGCTCCCAAACCCAACTCAGGCTTCTACTTCATCTTCCTTTGGAAACAAAGCCCCACCTTCCCATCTTCTTCAAAGTAATAGTCAATTTAGTCTCTTTCACTTGTGGGTGTTTAGTGTCTATTACAGATCGGGCATAAATCCTATGTGTGCTGATATATAAATCTATTAAATCCTTGTGACAACCTACGAGGTAGTGTTATTTTAAAGATGACAGAACCGGGGCTGCAGAGATGGCCCAGTGGTTAAGAGCACTTGCTGTTCTTCCAGAGGACCAGGGCGGCTTCCCAGAACCATGTAGTGGCTCACAAACGCCTGTAACTCCATCACTCCATTCAGTTCTGGGAGACTGATGCCCTCCTCTGGCCTCTGCAGTACCAAAAGCACGACTAGGGTGCATATACATACATGCAGACAAAAACCATTACTCCACATAAAATAAAATAAATACATCTAAAAAAGGATGACACAACTGATTTGTAGAAAAGTTAAGAAACTAACCGGGCAGGGGTGGCGCACGCCTTTAATCCCAGCACTTGGGAGGCAGAGGCAGGCGGATCTCTGTGAGTTTGAGAACAGCCTGATCTTCAGAGCGAGTTCCAGGACAGCCAGGAAACAGAGAAACCCTGTCTCAAAACAAAAAACTAAAAAAATAATAAGGAATAAATAAGAAGAAAAGGTAAGAAACTTGTGTAGGTAACAAGACAGCTAAGTGAGTGTCAGGTTTGAGCCCATCCAGAGCCTGGACTACTATATTCTATATATAATAAAAGTGTTTGAGAGAATGCAAATAAATTATTAACAGTTATTTATGAGGAATTGGATTTGGGTAAGAAATATGGGGGAAGACATTTTACTTCATCCACACGTAAATGTTCTCACGCTTCTTACAGTGTGCAGATACCTCTCCAATTGAAATAGACAGGCAGAAATGTCTTTTGCCCTCAACTTCGTTAGAAATTGGTTATTTATAGTGGTGAAGTGGTACTCTTGATGGGGTGGGACATCCTAATGGCGGAGGGATGTTTTCGGGGGAAGGTCAGAAGTCTGGAAACGATGCCCAGGTAGCCAGTTATGTTATACTGAAGTTAGGGGCTGTCCATCAAGCCCTTCTCCATGGAGCTCCATTGCCCCTCACCTCAGCACACAGACAGCAGATCAACGGGGGGCGGGGGCTTTTGTGCAGTGTTCTGTGGATTTGTATCCATTCGGAGCCAGAGGGCAAACAGGCAAATGTAAATTTTGGCAGCTGCCTTTGTGGGCACTGACCTCATGAGACTCGTTCAGGCTTGGACCTCACCCCGGGAGTGATTTCCCCACATCCGCTCTAATTTATTGACAAGACTGGTTTCTGTCCCCAGTGCTGAAGGGATTGCCGGACACCGGTTTAAACAATGCACCACCCCAGTCAAAGACCCAAAATGAATCATCATTGCCTCACACCACCAGCTGTGCCCAGGGTCGTATTTCTCCCTCTATCCTCGCTCAGTTTTGAAGATGCTGGCAGCACAAATTGTCTCCAGACATTGCCCGTTGTCCCTTTGGCAGCCGCAAACAAAGTCAACCCACTGTTTCCCTGGTCTTAACTAGCCAAGCAGCTGAGAGCACAAGGTTTTATGCCACAGGCACCTTGTCACAGGCAAGATTTGTTCTAGACAGACAATTCCAAATATGTGTGTTTATCACACATTTAAATATATAAAAACATGTGTATATTATGTATGTATATACACACATATATGTTTGTCAAATTTTCTTACTTTCCCAAATGTTAGGAAATAAAATAAACACATCTTTTTACAGCTGGGATGGACTAATGAAGTACATTATCACTATTATTTATTTTCAGGATATATTTTATTTTATTTTATTTCAAAGTCCACTTAGGTATAGCTATCTATCTATCTGGGTTAAGCTGATCATCAGGCCATTTGTCCAGATGTCACTAGCTAGGAGTTCTTCTGTAAATGACCTTATCTGATACAGTCAAATGCCATTCACTATCTCCCTAGACTTTTATGGAATTTGAGGGCATCAAAGAGAGAATAGTCAGGCCAGATACTCTCTGCTGGAGATATCTGGTTACAGGGCACCCTGCTAAGAGCATCTATCAGTGACCTGCCAGCACTCACAACACCTCACGAGATCCCTTAGTTACCATAGCCATTCCCCAGATGGGGAAGAACGACCCTAGCCTTCATACCATAAGAGTCTGGAAGCACACCCCTACAGAACACATGCTTCTCGCTTAGAATTTAAGACCTGTCTCCTTTCTTCCACCCGATAGCATGGACATCCAGATCAAGGCTCAACTCACGGTGATCCCCCTCCTTCTGCCTGGGAACATGTCACCTTTGCTACTTCAACACCACTTCCTCTGAGAAGACAAACCACTGTCTTTCCCACATCCCTTCCCCTCCACATCCTCTATTAAAATTAGCCATGTCACCCTTCCCCCGTTGTTCTTGACACAAAGATTTATTGTTGTCCTTGTGGTACTTCATTGCTGCTGCATCTCCCTTTAACATTAAGGTATGAGCTCCCCCAGGCTCAGCTGTATCGATTTTTCATCTCCCCACAGCCGAGATTGACAATCTTGTCAATCCGCAGGTGCACAGCAAATATTTCTCCCCTCATGCAAGGACTGAGGGGTTCACTGAAGCAAGTCTTCTAGAACTTAAATCAATAAAGACACACACCATTACTATCACGATGCGTACTTGCCATATTTGTTGGGAATAGTCGATTCCGCTCTAGAAAACAAGAAAACAAGCAAGACAGATGAAGCTCATGAGATGCGTAGAATCCAAGTCATGAGTAAGCAGCCCGTGACTCACAGAAAACTCACAAACCAGTTAGTACGAATTGCTGCATGTGAAAGAACCAAGAGTCAACAGATAGTCATGAAGCTCTGCTGCCCAGAATTCATGCGATTGTCAGTGGGTTGCTCATTGATGTTGCCCCTTCTAATAGTATATGCCTGCTTGACCAAGAGATCTAACTTAAATCTATTGCTGCTCATCAGGCCAAACTTCATCCCTCCCCTATGGAACTCACCTTCAGTGATGATGGAGGTATATTAGGAAAGAGAATCAGAGGGTCTGGCTCTTCCACCCCATTCACATGAGGTCAGTGACCTACCTCCTGTGTCCCTTCTTGCTTCTCTCTGTGTTTTTCAGATAAATTCAAAGGGCTCCAGTATAACAGTAATACCACACTTGCTTAGTCCATCCAGGCCTTGGATTTGATCTACAACACCAGAAACAAATAAATGAATGAACGAAACATTCGCAGCCTATTACTTTGGTCTGAGCCTCTCTTTACATGAACTGTAGGTCAAATTGCCTGTTGGTGTGTTTATAGACCGCTACTTCCTCAAGGAAGTCTTCCAAGGACAAACACATCTCCTATAAACATCACTTCTAGTCACTGGACCCTTCTTCCTTAGCAAACCAAATATGCTGTGTATCCTCTCTACCAAACTAAGGTATTGCTCCTCCAAGCACTGTAGTAAGAGGAAAACTTTAGCGAGAGACCTTTCTGTCTGGAACTCGTAGTTGGAAGAGGGTGTCAGAGGAGTTATAGGCAGTTGTGAACCACCGTGTGGGTGCTGGGAACCAAACCTGGGTCCTCTGCAAAAGCACCCAATGTCTTTATCTACTGAGCCATCTCTCCAGCCCCATACACTAAGTAGTCTAAATATATAACCCAGTTGGAGTTAGGGTTTAGTTTGTATGCAAAACATTCCTGAGAACTCTTCAGGGAAAATTGCCTGGCTAAGATTCTTCATCAGCCAATAAAAATAGGTTAGTTTAAGCCTTTTCTCTAATGATAGGTGATTTAATTTTTTTTCAGTGTTCAGGCAACAAGAGCCCACTTGCAGAAGTTCATCCTTGTACCTTATTCAGCTAGTTTGAATTCTATGCCCGTGGGCCAGTAAAGACTTACCTCACTGAGTGGGGAACAGACTGAGTCGGCTCCTAGCATGCGCTATTATTTCTGACTTCCATTCGTGTTTATTGGCCATCCAAGGTGTTATAAGTCCTGTTTATTGCTGCTGGCTCACATAGATCAAATTCATATATAAAAATGCTCTCTCTTAAGTTACATTGAAATTTTATTCATACTGAGTTCCAAGAGTGTTCCTTTCTTTGGGCAAGATCTGTGCCAAATAAATCGCCTTCCTAATTCTATCAGTGGTTCCTTTAAAAACAAATTTGTTGAACATCACGCATTGACTGTGCCTGAAGTCTGAAAGCTCTTCGCAGAGACCTGCTGGTTCACTAAGAGAGAAAGACAGAGGGAGAAAAGAGGAGGAGATGAACAGAGGTGGGGAAGAAAGCAGAAGGAAGGCAGGAGAGAGGCAAGGCTCCATTTGCTCTTGTGTATTGAACTCACTTTCCATCTTCTAATGATGGGTTGATATTCAATCTCACTCGAACAGCACCGTGGCATCTACATCTTGAAGGATGTGCGATGCTAGAAAAATCACCTTAGGGGGCCTTGGGGACTACTCCAGGTTTCTGTGACCCTGATCACTGGCAATGCATAACAGAGTCAGGGCTCAGTTTGGTTTTATGTTGTGTCAGGAAAATGCGTTTCTAGCCTTGGCTCTCCAGTGGGTCTGAAGTGTGTTGATTATACACGGTCTCCATTTGTACGCTTTCGTCTTTGGTCTCATGGTAGACTGTTCATGAGCAGATTAAAATCTCTCTAGCTGGGAAGGTTTGTAGTGCTGAGCCCCAGAGGAGCTGACTCTTCCACAGACCACAAGCAAACACTGGAAGAGAAAAGGACAAACCAGCTCAGTGGGGACCAGTTCTTGCACTTCTACTTTGTTTGGTACCTGCTCACCAGGAGTAGGTACCAAAGTCAGAACCCTCTGGACCTCTGAATTGAACCAACACTAAATTCCGAGACTCATATGGTATCTTCTGGACTCACTTTCTACACTTCCAATGTGCAATTCTCTCCTGGGAGTCTGTCACTCTACCCTCAGGAAACAAACTTACAGGAGCTACAGAGAAAGAAAGGAGCCATAAGGAGTAGCGAAAGTGGGGAGACCTCACTGGGGCTGGGCCTGAGATAGTAAAACACACATGATATTGAAGTATAGGGCAATGCTACCATGATAAGGGCTAATGGACATAGGGGGATAGTAGGGGGAGGAGGGAAGATGTAGGAGCCCCTTGGTTATTCATTCTCTGTATCAAATGTTCTGTCTATGACATAAATTGTACAACCTCCTTTTGAATCTCCACTTTGGGTTCTAGAATAGATCATTTTAAATGGTCAATTTCATGTGCCCAACCTGAAATGCATTCCACTGGGATCGTGCCTGCCTCCCACACTGTCTCCTTTTTCCTCTGGGATTTCACTAGCTTTGGGAATTTACGGTTAAGATTTTTTTTACTTTGTTTACATAGAGGCTGCCATGGCTTCTGGGAAGTGAGTTAGGCCTCAGATCATCCCTGCTCCGAGGGAGCATGGGGATGGAAATAGATGAGCAAGGGTGGCCTCCCTCTCTGTTCCCAGAAGGAAAGAGGGTCCTTCCCGGTCTTTTCTGAAAGGAGTCCTGTTTGTATTTTCTAAGCCCAGGAAGGGGGGTAAATAGGGCCCCCACTTTCTACCAGTGACTCAGGAAACTGTGACTTCTTATTTACGTTAAGAAAGAAAGAAGAATAGAAACAAAACAAAACAGCTCTCTATCGGGCCGTTCTGGGTTCTCCTAGATCTTTTGAGATTTCCCCTTCTCTGTCTTCTGAAGCAGTTCTCCCACACCATATCACATACTGGCTCTGCTGGTCTCTCTTGTACAATCATGCTCAGAGAGTCCAGCTCGAAACACGTTCACATTAAATTACATATTTCAAAGGAAAAGTCTTGCTCTCATCTCTCCCAGGGTATTCCATTTTGACAAAGATCAAGGGCTTAAACTAAAACAAGTCATCTCTCACTGGGGGTTTCAGCCCCTGATTCAGGGGAGACACACAAAGGGATGTGCCATCAGGTTCTCCCTCTGTCTCTGGAGTATGCTTCAAGGGTGACTTGAGAAAAGACAGCTGAGGCCTTGGCCTATTACTCATAATTTCTTATATCTGTTGTGATGTTTCTGGCATGTGGTCACTTATATCCCCTGCTTTTCTAAAGAAATCACCCAAACTAATCTCTCAGACAGTGACTAAAGTCTTTCTAGAACATTCCTGATTTGTGTTTCATCAGCAGTCCACAAATCAAAGAATTGTCATCTTGCTAGCAAGGACAATTCATTGACAGACATCCCTAAAAAGCAGTTAAGTAGCTGGGCAATGGAGGTGCACGCCTTTAATCCTAGCAATCGGAAGGCAGAGGCAGGTGGATCTCCGTGAGTTCGAGGCCAGCCTGGTCAAGCTAGATCCAGGATAGCCAGGGTTACACACAGAAACCCTGTCTCAGAAAAAGAAGAAGGAGGAGGAGAAGGAGGAGGAGGAAGGAAGGGAGGGAGGGAGGGAAGGAAGGAAGGAAGAAGAAGTTAAGTGTTTTTCTTCTTCTGTTTTCTCAGGGCTCTTTAGCTCTATCCTTGAAGACTCATGGGCTAGTCTGTTCTCTGCTGCACAGTGCATCATCCAGCTCCAGTGTTTTCTTAATTGGAAGTCAAGACTGGTGGGCTGAACTGGGCTGAGAATCTGCGTGAAGGGTCTATGTGTTCTCTCTTGCATCCAGATGGCTTGACATGGAGATAATGTCCCTTCCAAATAGTTGCTAGAATCTTCACTCTAAGATCTTCAAGTTGCCTTATCCTAAACCTCTATTCTGTGAGGAAGCCTTAGCCACATGTAAAAACTCAAGTTGACAGTCCTGGACAAACCCAGCCCTCAGATCCCCCTAGTACAGATGTTCAACATGTGTGTGAAGAAGACTCCAGACGATTCCAGCCCCAGAAATCTGAGTGAGTCCCAGCCACCACAGTCCTACCAAATGAAACTCTAGATATCGAAGACAACACATGCATTCTCACTATGCACTGTTCAAATTCCTGACTTACAAGATCTGTGAGTATAACCAAATGAATGTTATAAAATGAATGTCATTTTATACCATTGCATTTTGAGTAGCTTTTTCAAAGAGCAACCAAGAATACATCGGAGATCCACTCCTAAATCACGCCAGCCATGGCCACTTCTGCCAAAGAATAATGTCAGTTCTAAATCCTCTTATTCTTTAAACAAGGCTATCAAATTTATTAATCTTGCATTTAAAGCCAACTTCCTCCAAAGTACCAGGGAAAAGCAGAAATCTCATAAACTGCAGGAAGTAATACCGGAAACAGATAATGTATCAGAAACAGTGCCAAAAGGACACAGGCTTGCCTGCTCCAGACCCTACGGCTTTGCAATACATCCCAACACAAACTGTTGGTTTGAGTCCATTTATTCAGATAAGAAAGATTTTTAAATCCCTACTCCAACATCCGATATTAATCGGTGCCATGTGCAGCCACGTATCTTCAGAGGGAGGGAAGCTAATGTGGATATGAGATCTTAATGCACCCCACCGTCCAAATGCAGGCACAGGTACACACGCTTGCCTCATAGAAGGGTGATGAGAATTCAAAGCCAATGCTGGTTCATCTGTGTTCCTGAGAGGGGAGATGAGCTTGGGCAAGTCCCTGACAGACTCACTATAAGTGACCACTCCTAAGTGAGTCGATCCACTTTTTGAATTGAATATCTGAACAAGAATGAAGTGAGTACCTCAGTCTCTCTTCTCGTTTTCCTACATGCTTAAAACAAGATTTAACACACAAAGCTTGTTACATAAGTGAGTATAATTCTGGGAACGCTTCCCCATCAACCATGGGTTCTGAATCTCATCGTAGATTTGGGAAATCCACGCCATGCTGTTCTTTGGCCCCGCCTCTCAGCCAAGAGTCTCAGCTCCTAGAGGTACAGAATACCAAAGACGACATAGAAAGCACTGATGACCCCCCTGGCTATACCTATTTTCCATTTTCTAATTACCAAGGTGTTTAACCTATAACATGAATAGCCACGTTAAAGCCATTTGTTATATACAAAGCAGGGGCATGGCACATCAATAATTAAGGCCTCCCTCTGTGACAACCTACATGCTGGAGGTATAATTAAGTATAAGTACCTCTTAGCTGGCTAGTCATTATTACTGGGCTTAAACATACACTCAGCCACTTATTAGTGAAATTCTATAGTGTCCTGAGGAACTGTTGTTTTAATAAATGGAGGAGGAGTTTTCTAGCCTGTGCCACGCTGGGTGGTGAATTGATGGCGTAGTCTTTTGGTGTCTGCACAGCCTCAATTTTCAGTATGGAGAGCTCCAATGTTGAACACTTTAAGGCTGTAAGAACAGCCTCCTGGCGCTTTTTTCTGATTCCCTTTGGCTATAGAAAACTGTCTTTTTTATTGGATTTGTTGCTTAGAGTCTGTCTCTCTCTGCTCTATGCAAGACAAGGAACACCCATAGGTCCTCTCTCATAATCAGATTTTAAGAGTGACAACTTAAAATCAAGTGCATGGTATGCATTTTTCAATGGCTTTGCTGTGTTTGTAGCCCTGAGTTAGGGCTGTGTTGAAATAGCATGCGACTTGAACAAGTGTTGTATAGAGGCATATTAAGTAGTTAAACCTAACCAAGAAGAGGCAGGAGAATTAATAGGGCTGCAGAGCAGAGATAGCTAATCCCCTCATGGCTTAATCTAGCTTCTCTCGGTGTATGGGAAAATTGAGTTTCTGAAAAGGAATGGAGACCTGCACATTGTCTTCTAAGATGGGCCTTGTTTGTTTTCTCATCTCAGAGCCTCAAGGAACAGCTCTAGAACTTTCTTGTAGGGGGGATTCTATGGGTTATCAGGTAATTACAAGAATTTGAAGCTGCTAGTGTATGGACTGTACCTGTGTATACTTAAATCATTTGTACTAGGAGTGGCCTGGTGGCTGGAGAAGTCACAGAGAATATGGTCACTTTAAAGCTGTTGAGGCCACCATCTCTTAGGACAGCTGTGGATCTTTGGCTGATGAGGTGGGGATAATGGCCCACATCACTGGTCTTTCGAGTTGCCTCTGTTCCTGGTGTCTGATACTCACAGGGCTCAGTCCGCATCTGAGCAAATGGTGTTGGTTCTCAAGAAGCAAGAGGGCACAGTTCTTTTCCCCATCAGGCCATGACTATAGAGGTGCAGGTACAGGGGACCTCTGTTCTCTCTGTGTTCTGAGAGCCTGAGAGAAGAAAAGGCATTTGGAGATAAAGTTGGCATCCTACCAATCAAAGTAAGGGCACAAGAGAAGTGACTTTGAGATCTCAGCTTACCAAGCATTAAAGCAAAGAAATAGGCTTGATTCTGGAACCACAGCAATGAATAAGATAGAAAGAGGAACTCATAGCTTCCAGGAGAAGAAATGTATGTGTCTGAGATCTTCCCAGTGCCAAACCCCAAGCAACTGAATATTTCTAGATATTGCAAATACTGAGCCAATCTCCAGCAACCTGAGAAATATGGGAAAGGCCACCTTGTGGGATATTCATACACTGTGGGAAGGTGTATCGCTGCGATTGATGTGATAAAAAGCTGACCGGCCAATAGCTAGGCAGGAAGTGTAGGCGGTACTTCCGGGCAGAGAGAGAAAGGGGGAGGATGAATCTAGGTGGCTGAGATATGTGAGGAGACATGGGCGAAGCAGGGTGGGCAGTGTGTGACAGAACATAGATTAATAGAAACGGGTTAATTTATGAGACCTAGTCAAAAACAAGTCTAAGCTAGGGCCAGGCTTTCATAATTAATAAGTCTCCCTGTCATTATTTGGGAGCTGACTGATGGCACAGAAAAAGACTCATTACACTACCTCATGAGCACTGGAGTGGGCTGAGGGATGCATGAGAGGCTCATTGCTGGCCCCAGATCTGGCTCTGTCACCAGGCCACCTCTTTTCCTCTCCAAGGCTGACTGTTGTCCCAAGCCTTCAGCCTTTTGAATGTTTCCACAGTCGCCTCTGTGAGAAATACTCTTTAGTCACTATGTTACCTTTTCATGGCTGGATTAAGTACCCAAGATAGTCAGCTTATAAAGACAAATGATTTATTCGGGGCTCCTAGCTTTGGAGATTGTAGTCTATGGGTCACATAACTTGTTGGCTGGCGCTGTGGTTGAACGAGTGGCGGGCAACCATCTCACCTTTACTGTCAGGAGAGACAGACAGACAGACAGACAGACAGAAACACACACAGAGAGAGAGAGAGAGAGAGAGAGAGAGAGAGAGAGAGACCAAGATTCTCTTTAAGGTTATGTGACCAACAACATAAGGTTTAGTATTAGGCTTACTTCTTTAAGGTTCTAAGGCGATGGTTCTCAACCTCCCTAATGCTGTCATCCTTCAATAAGGTCCCTCATGTTGTGGTGACCCCCAACTGTAAACTTCTTTTCCTTGCTACTTCATGCCTGTAATTTTGCCATGGCTATGAATGACAATGTTAATATCTGTGTTTTCCAATGGTCTTAGGTGATCCCTATGAGAGGGTCTTTCAATCCAATCCCAAAGGGGTCCTGACCCACAGGTTGAGAACCACGGTACACTTCCTAATGGCACCAAGCAGGAACCAAATTCTAACACCTTTCCAACACAGGTGCCTTTGAGGATTCCAGATCCAAGCCATAGCACTCACTATGTTCTCAGTGCCTCTGTCTTTCTCTATATTGGTATCATTTCTTCCTTTCAATAAGCTGTTTGCTACTCCAAAGACAGAGTTGTTTTGTGGTAAAGCCATTGCTAGTCAGGAGAGCGGCACCTGCCCCTCCCTCCTATGCCATGTGGTGGCAGACAGGAGAGCTGTCTTCAGGACATGAGAATAGAAGAGGGAGCCCTCACCAAGTGCAGCAATCGAGAGAGTGGGTCATACACCTTGCCTGGGCAAAACAGTAGAACTGGCCCTGGTGGTGTGAGTGCTGGGGAATTGGTCCTGCGGGATGAGAGCAGAACCAGCCCTGCTCCTTACTGCATTGGGTGAGCTAGCTGGGTCAGTGCTGGAGAGCTTGCCCTGGTGGAGGGAAAGCTCACAGGCTGACCCAACCAGCTACCATCCAGGCCCAGAACCAGGGCTATGAGTTAGCCCACCCCAGTGTCCACCACAGCTGTGAACTCCTGGAGCATGTGAAAGGGCCGATCTGCAAATCCAGAGCTACAAGATCTCCAGGACACAGGACAACAACAGGATATCCAGGAAGAGTCCCACTGAGGACCCAGTATGGAAAGAGTAGCAGAAGCCAGAAGCCCCGAGTCAGACCCATGATCCATTGCGAAGAACACTCACAAGTCAAGTTTTATAGACTAAGGGGTATATTGTGTGACTCACTGGGCCACACTACAACTTTGACACCAAGATTGCAGGGACAGGGGGCTATACATTTTTACTTTTCTTTTGGAGGGAGGTCAAAAGGACAGAGGGCACAGGAGAGGGGAAGAGGAGATTAGTGGAACTGGGGTGTGTGATGTGAAATCCACAAAGAACCAAGAGAAAGTAAAAAAAAAAAATCCAGCACTAGGAAATGAGTCACACACAAGGAGAAAAGGGGAGGAGAGGAGGGGAAGGTAAGAAGACACCCCAGAGCATGGCAGGCTCTGTTCAAAGAACCGCCAGTCCTTCCTTTGATCCTCATGACTCTGCACACTAAGTCGTATCTTTCTGACTTAACATAAAACTGAGCTTCCTAATAATAACCTCTCTTATCAACTCAAAAGACATTTGCTGCACATCTAACATATAAGCTAGGCAGACTGATAGCTACTTGGGGAGCAACTTCAGCAGGGGTGTGGGTAAGTAAGACATCTACTCCATTGAGTGAGAATGTAAGAGTTGGGAGAGATTTCTATGCTTGGGAAACGCATGGAGGAGCTGCTGGCCCACAGAGGATGTGGTACTGAACCTAAGCCGTAAGAGGACACGAGTTCCAAGGAACTCACCGAGAAGACGACGGAGAAGAGAGACTACGGGGAAGGGAGGAGAGCATTGGCCTTATGTGCAAAGAATGCAAGCTTAGAAGAAAAGAAAAGGCAGTGCAGCTCAGCTATAGCTCCCTCCAGAGAAGCCTGAGCATAGCGTACGATGGTACAGAAGCTGGAGGGGTGAAAGGAGTAAGCTAAGAAAGGATGGCGACCAAGGTAGGGACTTCAGTGGAGCTAGGATAACCCTCTAAGAACCCCAATGACATGCATGTTTGCTCCAAGGAAGTCACCAGCCTGACTTAGAACTTCCTAGATTCCAGTCCTGAACAGAAGGGCCAGGCACATTTGGAGATGGGATTTCCTCAAGGGAAGAGGCAGCCCTGGGAGCATAGGAGCCTTATAACTCAGGCTGGAGTGCACAGCACTGACAATACCCTGAGAGCAATCATGGGGTAAGACGGCCTGCCTGCCACCCCCAATACACTTGCAGCAAGAATAGTCCAGTCATGCAGTCTAACCCAGAGATCCCCCATCTGGGTTCATGGGRCCATTCCCAGGGAGGATGCTCAAATAGTAGAAAGAACAGAACTATTTACCCATCCAAACAATCTCTCTGAAGCCAGCCCGTTTCTGCTATTTTTGGAAGGTGTTAGTTGGGAACAAGTTTCAAGCTGAACTGCCGTACAAACTTGGAATTCAGCTCTCTGTGCTGTCAGTTAAACACAGAGCTAAATGCATTAACATACAGTCAAGCTGGGATGCAGAGTGTCTGGATGGAAAAGCCATCTCCTTTCTGGTCTTGCTCTCTTCCTTCAAGACCCACATCAACGCCACCCTCTCCAGGGAAGCTTTACATTTTCCAAACCAAAAATTACTGCTTCATCCATTCGATTCTCATGTTTTAATTTTGTAAATGCACTTATCACCTTTGGTCTGCTGCTCTGCACCCACAAGGCTTTCCTTCCCTCATGTGCCCAGTGCAGCCCCCCTCTCATAAGCTCACTCACTAAAGCCTTACCCAATCAAAGCAGCAACCGGCAAGTTGTGATGTGGAAAAGACCCTGTTCCAAACTCACCCCCCTTTTCCTCTGCATGTGGACTCAGGATGCACACAATGGTCTTTGATATTTTTTTCTTTGTGCAATGGTTTATATCGCATCTTGAGCACTTTTGGTGTGCGTGAGACCTTCTGTGACCTCCCCATCGACAATGCGAGGTCACGGGCAAAGGTGATTTCCTTTAAGGAAACGTAAGAGCAGATGCGGCAAGGAACTAGGGGTGGGGTGTAATGCAGGAAACAGCCTTAACCTCTGACCCTAAGACACAGACTGACTGGATTAGAGATGCTTCTATGGGCAATTGGGCCAGATACTGTCATAAACACAAAGGTTAACATTCTCTGTGGCCGGGACAAGTGGTAGGAGTTGGACAGGACTCCTGAAAGTCGTGGCCATGCGTAATATCATTCAACCTCACAGTGATATAGACTTTTCCATGATAATTTTATAAATGAAGGCAATAAGGCTCAGAGTAGCTAAAGAAAACCTTCAAGGCATCCCAGTTAGTAAATTTCAGAACAAATACTTGTCCTCAAACCTATTAGGGCTCACTTTAAGGACCACATTTTAACTTAGTTCCCTCGGCAAATACCTTGTCTCCAAATGCAGTCACAGTCAAAGACTCTGGGGTTAAATCCTGACATATGAATCTCGGGCAATACAACTCTCCCATAATGGAGGAAATCTGTATCTTTTTCACAGAAGCACTCTGTATTTTAAGTATTCTCAGTTGAAGACACATTAGAGCACCTTCATCTACCTGTCAGTAGAAAAGTCATTTGATGTCAACATGGACCACAGTGGCTTTTGGTTTTCTGGCTTATTTTTTATTTTGGAGTCTCCCGAGTGCCTGCATACTCCTAGGGTCTCAGACTGCTCTCCCTTTATGTGCACCATGAAGAAAACTCATGTTTTCCAGTATTTTTCCTCATCAACGCCCAGGCCTGAGAAAGACAAAAGCATATGTGTTAAGAAATTTTTGATAGAGGTGGGTATATTATTTTCCTGGGGACAATATCGTGTCCCTTAATTTTGAAAATGGGAACAGGGCCATGTGTTAATACACTGTATATTAAACAGGACTATGTTATTATATAAGAACACGGTAGTAAAAAGGGAAGTAATGGTAGGTTATTTCTCTCTTTGGACTTATTTGACCACATTGATGACTCTAGTTAATAGTCTATATCTTTACCTTATTTCTCACAGGTCAACTTGTAAC
>LOJH01001953.1:7465-22816 GCA_001685095.1 Ellobius talpinus
ATCTATCTATCTATCTATCTATCTATCTATCTATCTATCTAACTCAACTTGTTCTAACCACTGCCCCATAGCTATGGTTCTCTCTAATAACCTGTGCATAATTTCAAGTCAACTGCCAGCTCCCAAATCTTGTATGAAATTCTATTCAGTGACATTTTCTTTTATTTTTCAAACATTATGCAATCTGGGTTGGCATATATGGGAACACATAGGAACTGGATAGACCCAAACTATCAATGGTCCAAAAGAAACCATTCCTTATTATCTTAGACACAGTAGAATTAACTATTAAGCAGGAAAAAAAAGGGACCTGACCTCTTGGCTAAGGTGTAGTATCTCTGCAGCTTTTCTGTTAAATGGGGAAGTTGCCTCCTTTGCCCTCCAACCAGTTGAAGCCACATCTGCACAGATTTACATCCATTCAGTGAGTAAGGGGAGGAGACAGCAGAAGTTTAAATGAGCACGGGTGTGGCTATGTCTGGTGGCGGAGTTCTCTGTAGGTGAGAGAACCTGCTGCAGATTTGAGATTGCATTGCTATTTACCACCAGCGTGACCTTGTAAATGGGTACCTCGCGTATCTTCAGGAAAGAGTGGTAGAAAGGGATGGGCAGCAGCTTGTTACTCACTGACTGCCCAGCAATGGCTGGTTTGTTTGTTGCAGTTGCAAGGAAAGCCTTCAAGAGAGCGAAGAAGACACAGCCACCTCATGCAGCATAGGTGAAAAGTATGCTGCATCTTTAGCACACTCTTTTGTTTCCTGGATTGCAAGGTGCATTTACCCACTAACACCATGCTGGCGGCTGATCTTTGGCAATGTCCAGAAACAGGTCCTGTATGTGGTTCTCTTTGTAGCTTATTTGATTCTCACATGGGTGAGAGTTGCCTCCTCAGCAATGCCTGAAGTACCTGCAAGGGGATGGATGGGGGTGGGGCAGAGAGATGGTTTTTTATTTTGTCTTCCCTCCCTGGCAAGAGAAGACCCTATTAAATATGACGTTTTAAATAGTCTCTGTCCCAGCCCTGGTTCCCTGAGGACCTGTCTGTGATTGGTCAGTTGGACAGTTGTAATGGGCACTAATTATACCTAGAAGCCACAGACAGCAGGCCTGCCTGACAAGGCCTTTGGTGATTCGGATTTGGGCAAACATGAAGAGTAAAAATGACTGCACCTTTCCAAAGGCACGGAGGGATTTCTTCTTGAAAAAAAATGGAGCAATTTAGGAAAACAGTTAAAAATAAAAATAAGAAATGAAACAGAAATGCTTCTGTCCTCCTGGTTGGGGGGAAGATTGAAATTCCCTCTGTGTGGGCCACTGTGATGTCAGTAAGCACCATCCTGAGCTTCTCCTGAGGGTACTGGGAATTCTCGGACTTGACAGTGACCTCCCAAATGTGGCTCTTTAGATCCCAAATGAATACACTGAACCCAGAAATGGGTTGTGACCAAAAGCTCCATCTTCTACCTTTAAGGGACCCTCCTACAGCACTGACTCCTTTACAGCTGTGACCCCTCTACAGCCGTGACCCTCCACAACTGTGATCCTCCACAGCTGTGACCCTTTACTTCAAACTGTGAAGTTGGTTGCTAACTTACAGCTCTTCCAGTAAGCATTTGTCAGACTAGGTTCTCCACATGAGCTGCAGAAGGAAACTTCTAGAATGAGAATGCTAAGACCTGATGACTTGCACAGAAGAGCTGACCCCAGTGCCTGGCATACCATAAGCCTGAACTTCTCGTTTATTTCCTCCCTGTAGAACGGCTTAGCTCCCTGGTGTCTTAGGAGCAATCAGAGAGTTATTGCAGAGCGGCTGACTGGGTGCTCTATCCCTTTGCCATATCTGGCTGCTCTCACCAGGACACCCACCCATGTCCAACTCTATTGTAAAACAGGTTTATCACACACACAAAGGGGTTCAGGTCCAAAAGGCAAATGCTTTGGGGGTAGATAAGTTCATTCGGCTCAATGAGTCCAGATCACAGGGTCAGCATTCTTAGATGTCATAGCCCCGTGTAGTCTGACCCTGCCACTGAAACAGCCTTGTTTACTACTCTCCTACCACCTGTTCCCCGTGATTTGCGACTCGGCATTCCATTGCACTTCAGGCTGGTCTAGTTCCTTCCTCAAGACTGTCCTGCCTCTTCTCTGTCTTGGCACTCTACCAGGTGGCTCAATGCTCCTCACGCCTTCCTTCGGATCCTTCTCCAAGACATTGCCTTCCACAAGCACCCCCCACCAAACACTCTGAACTTCCTGTGTCACCTTTACTGGGATGTGTGTGACCCGCCATGTAAACTCCTTTATGCCCAGTGGTCTAAAATCCCAGCTAGAAGAATCTCCATGTGAAAGACAAGATCAGACTGTTTCAGCCATGTCTCACTAAGAACTTCCTTGGGGTGGGTGTACCAGAGGCCTCTTAGCATGCTGTTGTCCGGTGATACTGACCTTGATGAACACTCATGGTTGAGTCCCAGTGGGAAGAACTCCAGGGTCCAGTCCTCAGACAATGCACAAAGCAGAAGCAGTCATTTGTTCAAGTGATTTCTTGAGTGGTTTAGGTAGATCTTTTCTCAGGCTGCATCCTAGGGCCGCCGCTGAGGATGTAACTCAGTCAGAAATGTACTTTTCTCCTTGCCTGGTTTATTAGTTACTTTTCTGTTGTTGTGAGAAAAGACCATGACCAAGGCAACTTCTAGAAGAAAGAATCTGAGTTTACAGTTCTAGAGAGAGAAAAGTCCATCAAGGTGGGCAGGCCTGGCAGCGTGGCCCCTGAAGCAGGGAGCTGGGGAGGCGTGGCCCCTGAAGCAGGGAGCTGGGGAGGCGTGGCCTCTGAAGCAGGGCGCTGGGGAGGCGTGGCCTCTGAAGCAGGGCGCTGGGGAGGCGTGGCCTCTGAAGCAGGGAGCTGAGATCTCACAACCTCACCAGCGAGCATGAAGTAGATGCGTGAGGGGGTTGGGGTGGGGCACTGGAAGGAAAGGCAAGCTATGAAGTCTCTAAGCCTGCCTCCCATGACAAGCATCCCCCAGCAAGACCACACCACTTAAAACTCAACCGAGAGCCAAGTGTTCAAATACCTGAGCCTACAGGGTCAATCTCAATCAAACCCCCACACTTAGGTCATCAGAGGAAATGAAACACTGTTCTGGGGTTCAGTGGGAGACATGGACTGGATAAGGCAGCTTCAGCTCCTGCCGTTCCCTCAGCCCCTGAGCCTTACAGCGTCTCACAGCCAGGACCTGGGCTTCCAACCCAGGCTTCGTGGAGCTGAGTGTGTTGTCTTCTCATGGGATGTCCCCTTCTGTCTTTACCCTGCTCCTATGAGTGGGGTGTATATCCTTGCACCTTTGGTATCAGACTCGGTTAAGTAGCTTGCTCTAGCTACTAACAGGGACAGGAATGTGCGGGTTCTGAGCCTATGGTGACAGAAGGATTGATCTAGTTTCTATCTACCCCTCTGAAGGCTCTGACACTCACCATGACATGAGCTGAGGTGAGTGACCCAAAGAACACCTGAGCTGAATCCACAACCTGAAGCACAGCTGTCCGGCCAACCCCCAGTCTCATGAGTAAGAAAAGCATGTGCTGATTGTCAAGATTATGATATCATTTGTTACCTGGCATTATCGGAGCCATAGCTGACCAACACATTTCAGTCATTCTAGTGCCCCGGATTTTACAGTAAAAAAAAAAAAGTTGCAGTAACTTAGAGGTATAAAGAGAGACAGGAAGGGAGAGCAGTCAGTCTGGAAGACAAAAGATGTCATGATGCTGCATTGACACTGGAGCTGTCGTATGACAACGGATTGGCTTTGCTTGTCTTTTGTCCTATATTTCAAAAGCAAGTCTCTAAATTATTGATGACGTTGGTGCACTCGGATGCTCTCTAATTAATGATGGAGGTTTTCCTGGATGAAGGCAAAGAAGGATTCCCTGGAGTAAAAGCTTTCTTCATTGACTTATTTAATCATTGTCCTGTTTGAACCACAAGGCTTTGGGGTGTCCTTGCCATCAAAGAGCAGGGTACCCTTCCAGGAAAGAGAGGGTGGGATGAAGTAAATGACCTCTCAGGAAAATTAATTGAGGCCGTTATTCCTTTTAGGAGTTTAGAAGATGCTCTTGGGCACCTGCATTCAGGGCAGCATGGAGTTTGCTTCTAGAGCAAATTCCACCATCCCATCAGCTTCCTCCAGAGTGTGCACACCATAGCAACACCTGCTGCTCCCTGGTCCATGGTGTGAGGATACCGGTACTGATGGAGGGCCCACTGAACACCATCTGCTCTATACACTTCACATCGGGGCCTCAGCCACACCTCACAACAACTCCATGGGAAAATTTAATTACAAACTGAATTTTACTCATGGGAAGTCAAATATCGGCCCAGCCAGGACCCAGAAGGCTGGGTGTAGACCCTGGCAATCTATAAGCTCTTGTGTTCTAGAAGATTCCCCTGAATTATTTTTTAAATTACCTTTTAATTACCTGATTTATTAATTGGGGGTGCAGGTGTGAAAGTCACAGGACAACTTTCAGGAGTCAGTTCTTTCCTTCTGCCCTGTGGGTCCGAGAGATCAAATTCAGGTCTTCAGCTTTGGCTGCAGATGCCTTTCCTGACTGAGCCACCTTGTAGCCTCTTTTAGTTCTTGCCCAAGAGGATGCACTCCAGCTCCTGGATCCTTGGAAAATTGCTGAGAGCCCAGCTGGGCTTTTAAAGCAGACATGAACTGCGTTCATACACATTTCCAGTGTTAGTGTCCTGATGTAGGGAGCATCAAGAAGAGGGGCTCATGACCCTTCCCGAGGACACTACTAAACTGCCTTTGAGATCAGGTAAGTCATCAGCTTATGTAGAAGGTACTGTGTGAAAGGCTATTACATAACACTGTTCTTTTGTACAGGAAGGGATACCACTTGGGGCACTGGCCTTAATATAACCCAGGGACTACCCCATGAAAAGTCATGGGGGGTTCATTTATTCCAATATCTAGCCAAGGCATGGAGATGGACCTTATAGGCACAGCAACCTGAGGAACTCAGGTTTCCCCTAATTCATGCTGACTGTGGGGAGCTTAGGGCACACAGGAGGGCATCATAGCCCGAGCTTGTGAGCTAGCCTCCCTCTGACATGGGATGGTTCTTCTAGCTTTGCCCCCCTTTGCCCTGCATTTTTACCCATTTTAACTGATTTTGCTTCATTGCATATGTACAAGTATAAGCAATCGTGTAATTTTATACTTTTTCAACTTAGAGATTCCTTCAACCCCCGACTCTCTCCTAATCCCCTGCACCTGTAAAGAAAGTGAAATGTTTGGGTCTGCTTCTGACTATGGGATCAACAGAGAAACAGGGTGACTGATGGTGCCATGGGCTTTTGCTGTGGCCACTGGTACATGGCATCCCTGCTGGTCCTTCATGGTACCAGATGCCTGCTGGGACCTTTCGTTTGCTCCTTCATGCCTGCCATTTCTCCTCAAAGTTTGACTCAAGACGGAGTGACAAACTCAAGCACATAAGCCCCAAACAAAGCTCCAAGCCCTTGGAATAAACATGGATCACCCGTGAGCAGTGACTCTCCCCTGCCTGATCTCTACTACCAAAGGCTCCTAGGCAGCTCTTATCTTCTACAGGATAGAAAGATCCCATTTGTAGAAAGAAAATTAATGAATGTATCAGGTACAGGATGCATTTGTAAGCAAAAATTTGGCAGTCATCTTGTCTCCTTCCTGAACTTCATCCTGGAGATGGTGTCTTGATCTCCTTAGATATCTCAGAAAGGGTACCCAAAGTCCCAAAGAAGGAATGCTTAGGTGAAGGGAAGGGAAGGGATGGAGGCATATGCTCAGAGAGCAGAGTGGGAAACAACTCCAGAAGTCCCTTGAGATGATGAAAAAATGGGGAAAGACCAATAGAACAAGTGTCTCCCAAACACCTCTCTTCCCTGCTGGAAGCCATGTTGAAACAGGAAATCACAGTGTTGAGAGGAGAAACCAGGTTGTGCCTGGTGGCACGTGACATGTTCCCCTTGTTTTCTGTGCATGGAAATTGGGAACTCCATATTCTCCTCCTCTTGTTCTGTGGGGAGGAGAATTCCTCTGCAGTTAGCAAATTCACCCACTGCAGATACTCACTGTTTGAGTCTCCCATTTAGTCATTGTTCCTGTGACAGGATGATAAATATGCATGATGAATGTTATATGCTTTATGTCTATTGGAAACAGCAATAATAAATTAGCTAAGGCATTGGGTATTATATTGTCCTTGGAGCCTTTCTCAGAACCCTCCCGATACACGTTACTCATCAGTCAGGGGAAAGCTACTTCCCTCCCTGTCCCAGAGGATATTTGTTCTCCCTGGAAGATGTTGCGATAATGCATCCAAATAACAGTCTTAAATTCTCCTCTAGTAAGTACTGAGAAGTAGGTACTTTCTCACACCTGTCTTAGTTAAGTATGGCCCTTCATGCACCATTTTGAGGAAACTTTCACTTTCCTGATGGCAGGAGCCAGAGCTACTGCCCCTCCTTTCCCTCTTCTGGCCTTGAACATAGACAAGCTCTTCAAAGCAACACTGCTCACTGGTGACCGTGCCATTCTTTCAGACCCACCAGGAGCTCGTTTGCTGAGTATGCAGCAACGTCCCGATAGCTGAGACATTCTTGGTTTGGTGTTTCCTACACACAGACAAAAGCATTCTAAGCAGATACAAAATGGCCTTCGGGTATGCTTGTATTCTAGCACATTCTTTTTGCATTAACATGGTAGGTGTGGTAATCATCTTTAGCTGTCAACTTGACGCAGACGGAGTCACCCAAGGAGGTCTCCGTCAAAGAATTGCCAAGATCAGATTGGTCTGTGAGCGTGTCTGTCTTGGGAGCCAGGTCTGTCTTCGTTGTTAATTGGTGCAGAAGGGCCCAGCCCACTCGGCGCAGTGCTATTCCTGGGGCAGGTGGTTCTGGGGGTATAAGAACGCTAAGAAAGCATCAGTTAGCAAGTGAGCCAGAAAACTGTTCTCCTATGGTTTCTGCTTCAAACTCCTGCTTGAGTTTCCACCCTGACTTCCCTTGATGATGGCTGTGGCCTAGGAGTGCAAGCCAGATAAGCCCTTTCCTCCCACACTGCTTTTGGATAGAGTGTTGTATCACAGCAACAGAACGGAACTGGAATACTGAGGTTGTGGGGGATATTCTGTTTGTGCTGTAACAAATAAAGCTTGCCTGAAGATCAGAGTACAGAGCAAGCCATCCTAGTTAGCCATAGAGACCAGGCAGTGGTGGCTCACACCTTTAATCCCACTGCTTGGGAGTCAGACACCTCTAATCCCAGCACTAGGGAGGTGGAGACAGGAGGGATGTGGCTGGGTGGAGAGAGGAACATGAGGCGGGAAGAGACAGGAGCTCAGCGCATTTCAGTCTGAGGATTCGTAGAGACAGCATTGCCCTTTGGGTCTGAAGTAGAGCTAAGATCTCTTGTGGTTGGCTGCTCTGCTTCTCTGATCTTTCAGCTTTCACCCCAATAGCTGACTCCAGGTTTTTATTATTTAAAACAATGAGACTTTGTACTACATGAGAGTACTGTAGTGATTTCATCATCAAATAAGCAATGCTTTGGAGACAAGATTCACAACCAACGCATCACGTTCACCATTGTATTTTTGGTTTTTCTGGAGACAGAGTCTTTTGCTTTAGCCCAGGATGGCCTGAAACTCACTGTGTAGCTCAGGATAGACTTGAACTGCCTCTGACTCATGGATGTTTAGTGCACTGAAATTACCATACACCATCAACACCATCAAATGCCAGAACATCTGCATGATTCACAAATGAAACTCCATCCCCATCCAGCAATCACCTCCTCCCAGAACATCTGCATGATTCATAAATGAAACTCCATCCCCATCCAGCATTCTCCTCCTCCCAGCTCCCCTTACATAGAAACAGAACCATATAATATGTGGCATTTTGTCTGGGCTTCTACACATAGCACAGTATCTTCAGGTGCACCCGTGATGCAGCCTCACCGCTGCTACAGCGCTCCTCATGGCGGGGTGGTCTATGTACATCTTCCCTATCTGGCTTATCCATTGATCAGCTGATGGGCATTTGGACGGTTTCCACTTTGGGGCTATTGTGAATAACGCACTGTAAGCACTTGGGTACAAGTTTTTGTCTGAACCGATGTTTTCAATGACCATGCGACTATACCTAGAAGTAGCACTGCTGGTTCTCATAGAAATTCTATTTTTAACTTCTTGGGGAACAGCCAAGCCGTTTTCCACAGTGGCCCCAACAATTTACATTTCCACAGCGATGCAGACAACGTGTAACGGCTTCTCTTCCCCAGGGACATTTTGGGCTTTTGGAGATAATGTGTCCTATAGCACAAGCTGGCCTTGAACTCCAACCGCAGCCTCCAGAGTGGAAGGATGGAGACTCAAGCCAGCACACCCGGCTATAACCTCCTCTTCTACTGATGTGAGCTTACATGTTGGCCATCTTACCGGGTATCAAGGGTCCCCCTGCAGCTTAGGTGGACATTTTCTCTAAGGACTGTTGAAGCTGAACGTTTTACTGACATGTGTTTCTGGTCCATTTATGTACCTGCCTTGGAAGAATGTCAGTTCTAGCCTTTGGCCCATTATTAACAGGGTTCTTCTTCATGTTGAGTCTTAGAAATTTTTTCGATTGTGAATTCTAAACCTATATCCAATATACGGCTTGTCAACAGGCAATGGAGATTGCCTTTTCATTTCATCCCTTTGACTCAGAATTGTAATTTTAGTGAAATCTAATTTACTGTTTTCCTCTTGCAACTGGTGTTTTGATGTCATGTCTTTAAACCATTGCCTATTTTGCAGTCATTAGGGGACTGGGACACGATTCATTAAGAGCATCTACGACTATGGCAAAGGGCAATAGGGCTCTGAGTTCCGTCAGCAGCTCCAGCTGCGGGAGATCTGATGCTCTCTTCTGGCCTTTAAGGACACTTGTGTTCGTGGGCACATACCCATACACACACCAATATATATATAACTTGAAAAATAAAACAACCTTTAAAAACATAGGGAATCCATAGACACCTATGCTTTCCTCTGTTGCTCTATTCTCTTAGCTCTTCCATACAGGAGTTTTGTCCCTTTGGGTTAGATTTAAGCACTCTCAGAGGCGGGGTCCAAGCTAGCCTTTTTCTAGGTGTAGCCTCAGCTGTCTCAGACCCATCTGTTGAAAACACCACCCTTCTCTCCTTGAGTCGTCTTGAAACTCATCAAAGTCACTGGATCAGCATTGCATGGGCTTAATTTTGGATTCTCAATTCGACCCACGTGTAGTAAGTACTTCATCATTCATACTGAGAGGGTCTGTGCTTTGCAGTGTGTGAGTTACTGCCATGATCAATATTTTCTAGTGTGACTTTTTTGGTAACATCATCTCTTTAGTCTCTTTAACAGTGTTTATCTTGATACCTGTCATGCTAGATATCAGTAGTCACTCAGGTTCCTTTTGGGCACTCTTTCTCTTTGGGCACTCTTTTGGACAGATTTTTCCACTTCATGCTTTTGACCTATTGGCCTCTTTGTATCTCAAGTGAGTTTCTTGTAGACAGCACACAGTTCTGGTGAAGTGAGATTCCCCTCTGTATGCTGTAAATATGTTTTATTACCATTGGTTAATAAAGAGTCTACTTTGGGCCTTTGGCAGCACAGAGTAGAGCAAGGCAGGAATTCCAAGCAGAGATAGAGAAGAAAAGAAGGCAGAGTCAGAGAGACGCCAAGTAGCCACGAAAGGAGACAGTCACTGGAAACTTACCAGTAAACCATGAGCCTTGTGACAATACATAGAGTAATAGAAACAGGTTAATTTAAGATATGAGTCAGTTAATAAGAAGCCTAACCTAACAGGCCAAGCAGTGTTGCAATTAACATAGTTTCTGTGTGATTATTTCAGGTCTGGGCTACCGGGAAGCAAACTAGCAGCCTCCATCAACAGTTCTGCTCTGCCTTTTAAGTGGATACTTTGGACCGTTTGCTTTTAAAGTATTGATAAGAAAGAATTGAAAGAAATTACACTCATTTTACTGTTCTATATATATTGTTGTTGTGCCTCAATTCTACCATTACTGCCTTTTTCAGGGATGTGTGTACATGTACGTGTGCGTGTCCGTGTCCGTGTGTGTGTGTGTGTGTGTACATATGGGTGTGCATGAGTGTGGCAGTCAGAAGTCGACATCAGATGTCTTCAACAATTGCTTCCTCCATTGTCCTTACTTTTCTGAAACCCACTCTCTCAGTGTATCTGTAACTCACCCATGTGAGTAGATAAGCTGGCCAGTGAGCTTCAAGGATCCACCACTTTCTGTATCTGGGACTACGGATGGATGCTACTGTACCCAGATTTTTTTTTACAGGGGTGCTTGTTTAAACTCTGGCCCTCATACTTACACATCAGGCATTTTATTGACTGAGCCTTCTCTCCAGCCCCTCTAATTTTTAATTTCTCTGACTCTTTTTCCTTTCTCTCAAGTATGTTGCTGGATACACAGTATATTTTTTTATCTTGTTTTTTTTAAAACTAAGGCATTTATATTTGTATTTATTTTATAATTTATATCTTTTTTTGGTGTTACAATGGCTTTCTTGTTGCTTCCTTTCTTCATCTTTTTGTTTCCTTTAGGTCTTGGAGCACATTTTTAATAATTAGCTTTCTTACCTGGCTAACTAGATTGGTACTAGAGCATAGCCTCCCTAGAAATCAGATTCTTCTTCCCCGGTGTGCAGTAAACACCCACACTTATTGCCTGTGCAATGATTCTCTGAATAGATGTTTCCAAGTCTGTATTCTGTATTCTGTCACCTGAGACCTTCTGTTCTATTAGGCCCAGCAGTTATCTACAAAGTGGGCTGAGCATTCCTTAAATGTATAGAGCAAAAATCAAACAGGCACCCACCCCAGTCTTTGAAGATGGACTCTGGAGGTGTTTGGGAACATGTCAACACTCAAGTGGCAGTCTCTTGATGTTAACTTGCCCTTAACTTCCTGCCTGTGTGGTCTCTGAAGGTCACCCATTGCAGAGAGCCTGGAGGTTTCTTGACTCATTCCTGGAGTTGGTCTTGAGCTATACGAGTCCCAGTAAAATGTCTCTCTGAACTTCTCCAAAGCCGAAATTTGCCAACCTGTCTACTTGCCAGGCCTTTGCTCCCAAGGTTTTTAGTTGGTTATTCACTTCAATCATTGCCAGAGATAAATTACGGAAGAATGACAGCACCTTTTGTCCTAAAAACATACAGTTGGAGTGGAGACTCTGGTTAAGTATTCTGGTCCTACATGCTAAAATGCCCTGTGCCAGGACTCCTCACTCCTCTGGACACATTCCACTTTCTCTCTTCTTTCATGTTACCCCCTCCTAACTCCTTTCTCTTTTCTGTCCTTTCACAAATGATGTCCTGGACATTGTCTTATCGTAAACTCAAGCACTAAGAAGCAGACTTGGTTTTGGGAACACCAAAATCTGGTAGTTGGGTCAGAAAGTTGAGAGGTAGTCATGGACCACGAAGGATCAGCAATTCAAGGAGACCACGAGTGATCCGTGACTCCAAGTAACAGCAGATCCCAGACCCAGGAACATCTAACAGGTAAAGACAGGGAAATAATAACCCAAGAAAGGCCAATGAGGGGTGTGCCGGAAGGAAGACTGAGAGACGCAAAGGACCCACGATGGGTGGAAATCAGAGCAAACCAGTGTGCTGGGGTCTAGAGAGAGGGGAGGCCTGGTGCCAGGCGACACTGGGAAAGAATCAATGCAAAGCTTTGCCATCTGGAGTCCTGTGGTTCAGGTGTGAACCTTATCCTAAAAGCAACAGTAACTATAAAGTGATCACCTTCCCCAGTGCTGTAGGGTAGGGAATATCTGCATGTACCCGCAAAGTCTCCAAGGCAGCACCGAGTTTCCAAGTCCCAAAAAGAACACCCACCGACCCAGGTAAGGGGGGGGCTATGCAACATCTAGAGAGCTGTGGCTCTCGACACTGGCTCTCAGTCAGTCTTGGTGAGACTATAAAACACCCTCCATGCCTGCACATTTGCCAAGAAAGAGGCAATTCACAGCATATATGGGCTTGATGGACTAAATATATAATAAATGGTGTGCTTTAAAGTGCAGGAATTAAGTGGGTAGCTTTGTGCTGCAGTCAGAAGAGAAACAAAAACCTCAGGTCATGTATCTAGGCTTAAACAAACATCTTCTAATTCTTATTTGTTTGGTTAACACTTCGGAGCAGGAGAAGACAGTCAAATGTTACAGTTTCGGCATCAAAAACACATGTAAGGGAGTTCCTGCTAGCCCACAGTTGATGGGAGCTGCCTTTCAGAGGGAGCAGGCAAGAATGCTTTCTGTCGCTGCATTGCTCCGTCCTTCTTGACTTAGCAGATCAAGGACAGATGTGAATGCATTTTCTCCCTCATAATCAACAAGGATTATAGCAACCCGGAGCAGAAGAGAAGGGAAGCAGAGACGTGGTGTCCTTTCTAGGAAACAGCCCTTTCTGTTAACAAGCAGACAGGGAGCTTGGCTTGTATGCATGGATTCTTGGGGGAAATAAGACTGTAGGGTGAGGAGGGAGATGGGGTGTCTCCTGGTGAGCGGAGAAACTTCCTTGTGGCTTATGGCAGAGGTGCCTCTTTAAATCGACGGGGCTGCCTTGTCTGGTTGCCCCAAACTAGCAGGAGAGACATTTGGAGTTAGGCCGGAAGGAATAAGGAGAACATTTCCAAATTCTGTATGGTGAATTGTGTACATTACCCCAAATCCTATATGATAAATTCTGTACATTACCCAAAATTCTGTATGATGAATTGTGTACATTACCCCAATCCTGTACTGTGAATTGTATACATTACTCCAAATCCTATTCAGTAAATTCTGCACATTACCCAAAATCTTGTATGATGGATTCTGTACACTACCCCAAGTCCTATATGGTAAAATCTGTACATTACCTCAAATCCCATATGGTGAATTCTGTACATTACCCCATTTGATTTCAAGAAGAATCTTCTGAGGAAGGTCTTTATCCAAAGCTCTATAGAATCTGACACAGTTTAAAATTGAGACTTTTTTATATATGGATTCTTTTTCTTTTCATCTTGAAGTGAGATCTCACAAAGTTGTCCAAGTTAGCCCTGAATTTATGCTCCCTGCCTTGGCATCTTGAGTACTACTTCATGTTTTTGAGACAAGGTCTCTCATATTCTGGATCAGACTGGCCCAGCCTAGAACTGTAGCTTAGGCTAGCCTTGGACTCTCAGCAATTCTCCTGTGTCAAACTCTGAGTGCTAAGATTATAGGTATGAGCCTCCAAGTCCAGCCTGAGATAGTTTTCTCCTTTTAGGTCTTAGAAAAAAGGTCATTTGTGGCCTAGATGACTTTATGTAACAGGTACAGCATTCCCAGTGGTGCCCTCTGACCCAGAAGATTAGCTTTCTGCATGAAATTTTATTAATCTTACATTTGGTAACATTTGACACACAAAAGTTACAACTGACTTCACAACCATTCAGGTCAGGTTTTCTGCTAAGCGGGAACTAGAGGCAATGGTTGGGGAAAGAGGAAAGACTTTTTACTTGAACAGCCTGCTGGATTTGCGGAAGTCAGGAGGCTGGGCTTGTGTGGCAATGTCCTTGCAATGGAGAAATATGACCTTGACTCTGCATCTTGGTCTGGTGTCAGTGGAGGCCTCAGATGATGCCATCTCTTTAGGATATGAGCTGGTCCCATTAGTCCTTGCTTTCTCCTCTCTGCTAGCCCCTCTGCTGAGCACTCAGGGGCTATGGCATCTGCCCCACTGAAGAGATCTGCCTACCTCCCTTCCCTAAGCCAACACTGCCTCACCCTCCTTGGCTCTCAAGAACGAGGATCAGCCAACAGGCAGACAAAAGGCAAAATATGGCTCATTTTTACAAAAAAAGAAAAAACTGCCTGTGAAGCTGCATGGCTTGGGAACTGTCACGGGGGGAAGGGGTAGGGTCTAGAACAGTACACACTGGCATTTCAGTAAACCTTTTCAGAGCAGCAGGTAAGGTCTGCTACTCAAAGAGGTGGGAAGATTGCCCTGACCCTGGGACGAGCAAGTGGGTATCTCCCTGCCCCTGCAGAATAACCCCTGGGGGTCACCAGGGTCTGGGGCAGGTTGTTTTCGGCCTGTGTGAGCCCAAGGGCCACCTGGAAAGGCCAAGTCCTGACAGAGCCCAGGACAGCCTTTCTCAAGAGCAGAGCGGCTTGGATTGTGTCTACCTCTCTCTACTAATTTCTGTTCACGTAGAAGCAAGAAGTGTCCAAAGCCACGAGGCCAGGGCAGTGGATAGACTGTGCGTGCAACAGGGCTCCATGGCAGGGGACCATGGCAATAGAGACTGCAGTGTGTGCAGTGTGTGCAGTGTGTGTGCATGCACAAAGCCGTGAGGCTGAAGCAATGGAGAGATTCTCTGTGTTAACAAGGCTGGGCACCAGGAGGCCAAGGCAGTGGTGGAACTGGATGTGTGCACTATGACCCCGCCAGGAAACCCTGCTCTGCCCAGTGATAGATGCCTAGTTTCTTCTGTCAATTGGCAGCCGTGGGGGACAGGGGCTCCTGGCTCATCGCTCTGGGGTCTGCAGAGCTGGTAGCTACCGAGTTTGCCTTTGGCCTCTTCGGTTGGCTTGTGGCTGACTCTCAAGCAATTGGAAAGGCCTCAGCGTTCCAAGAGCAAGCAGTGGAGAGCTGGGGATGGGTAGAGAACTCCATCATGCCTCGGGAGGAAGAAAACTTTTGCTACAGTGTGGAACTTCTGCTGTGTACTCGGCTCCCTGCTGACCCAGCTAATGTTCGAACTTTCAAAGAATCAGGTAGGAGTCTGACAGGCTCACGGAGAACAGAAAGGAGTCAAATCTTCCCTGAGAGTCTTGCAAGGTACTTTCTTCTCTGTGTTTCTGAAGGGACTTGGGTCCAAGTTCTTGCCTGGGGAGAAACTGCTCCCAAGAGCTTGGGGGCATAAAGAGAGAGTGCTAGAGAGAGATTTCCCGAGGGCAGAGGGAATTCCAACAGGGACCCTAGGCAAGACAGCAGTGTGGCTAATGAGCCCATATTCACTCACTGGTGGCTCTGAACAAGACACTTAGGCTGAGGGCTTTATGTGGGGACCACAAGGTCACCACTCCTTGAACATCCATTACATGAGATAGCAGCAAAATGTGTGTGTTTCTTACAATATACAGCATTTCATCATTGAGATATAGTTTAACTGACATCAGTATGCTTGTGCATGTGTATGCATGCATGAGTGTGTGTGTGTGTGTGTGTGTGTGTGTGTGTGTGTGTGTGTGT
>LOJH01001954.1:0-31290 GCA_001685095.1 Ellobius talpinus
CTTCCTAGTCCAAAGAGCAGTCAGGGTTCCCTGCCCTGTGGGAAGTCCAAGGTTGCATGCAGTTTTTAAGAGACAATTTCCAAGACCCACATACTAGAAGGAGAGTTGTTCTTAGGCCTTTACACACACTCCATATATGCCCACCACACACATAAACATATGCACATATATATAAGTAAGTAAGTGTATAAAATAAGGAAGAAAAAGTAGAAATGGCAGCAGGCTAAAATTTTGACTTTATGAAAAACAGACAAGAAGTTTGCTAAAATATATGTTGTCTGTTCTTTTTGCATTCTTTTCTGTGGTGAGGTCTCAGAGGTACATTGAGTGAGAGTGAATCACTGAGCAAAGCCAGCCACTTTCTCCAGTTCTGAATTAAATGCACCATTGTTATACTCAGTGTTAAGTAAGTTGAGATGGGTGCCGGAGGAATAAAAGTCCTTTTTCCTTTTCTGCTGCCCGCTTGTCCATGTGACTGGGTTTGTTAGTAGATTCGGTATTTAACTAAGCAGGCTATCTGTCTCATTACACATGGAGGCACACAAACACAGGTTTGAGTGTGATGCTGTGATACTATCAAATTTGAGTACGAGAAAATCAGGAATGACGCTAACCTGCAGTGATCATGTAATTTGGTACTTGAATTGATGTATTTGCGAATGAAAGATGGATGATCTCATTAATAATTGTGCCAGGAATACAGATGTAAAGAGGATATATAATCTAAGTTAATCTCAGCCTTTGTGATGACTCTGGTCTGGCATATTCATTCTATCTGATCAGAGCCTCCACAGCTCCCAACATTCTGAGCTTTGCAAAATTCCATTATATTAGAATGACACATATTTCAATAAAGAAGATTTGAACTCAGTAGAAACCAGCTAATAGCTACTTTCATCAGTCTAATAGTGAGAAAAATAAGTGCGGTTGGGCTGTCCAGTTGCAGAGGCTAGCTCAGAGTAGGTTTCAAATGTGCTCCGAACCATTTCCAACTGACAACCACTTGCAAATGGAATTGAGTTTTATCCAAGGGAGTTTCACTGAAAACACAAACTCCTCTTAATGGTAGGTTGTATACCCAGCAATAGACGGCCAGCAGAAAAGGATTCAACAGCATCTCTGGAGGTTCCTGTCTTAAAATATCGTGTCAGGACTCTTCCTCTTCTTTCTCCTCCTCTTCTATTTTTAATTTTTTATGTTATTGTTTTATTTATACTTTTAAATTCTCTTTGTATATATATTATGCTTTCAACTTAGTGTTGTTATGGGATTCCACAGTGTGGGAACAAATGCATCTCTGTTTCTTGTGTCTGCTCTTGGCCTCCTTTCCTTCTGGTTGCTTGTTTGGTTCAATTCCAATGTGTTAGCTTTTTATCATATTGTATCTTATCTCTTATTATATTTATTATATTATTCTCCCTCAGAAAAATGGTTGTTTTCTACTGAGAGACAGAAATGGGTGGATCTGTAGGGGAGAGGAGGTTCAGAGGAACTAGGAGTCGATGGAGGGGAATCCCTAATCAGAATATAGCATGGGAAAAAAGAAATCTGTTTTCAATAAGAGGAAGAAAATAAATAGTTCTTAGATATGCAATTGTAGGCAAATGTGGCAATAGTTTTCAGTTTATTTTAACTGGGTTTACATCCACTGTTCTTTCCAGATACCTGCTAATTACCATTACAACATAAGAGGGAAACTGATTGAACTGTATCTCATTTTGTTCTTCATCCTGCCTGGTAATCTTTATGTAGTCATTCTAGAATGTGTATTTTAAAATCCACTGTGTAGAAAACATGGATTTACAACATTAGATAAAACTCAAACCCAATCACAGTATTCTCTATTGATTCCAGTTTTTCAAAAATGTTAAAATGAAATATAACCAATGCAATTTCAAACATAATATTTCATTTGGGATACGCTTTAATTTTACAATCTTAAGACAATATATATTTTAAATAAAAATTTTGTAAGCAACTTTTCACTTTATAATGAAATTGAACTAAAATTTTAGTTTGTTAGGTTGTCTAAGATTTTTTTATTTTATCACATATAAGAAGAAAGAAAGAGAACATGATACCTTAGAGTGTAAATACTTCCTAAAATACCCATACACCATGGGTTTGAGAAGCAATGACCACCTTGTGTGATTTAATTTGAAGCCCATGTGTAGTGCTCTGGCTTGTTACTTTGCCTGCAAAGGGTAATCACATTAGCAGCCAGGAGTCAGTGTGTGTGTGCTGTGCCCAAAAGGCACCTGCTGAGAGCTCTGTAGCTGCCTGATAGTTGCATTAAACACATTTGGGGATAAGAGTGAGGTGAGGAATTCTTTAAGTGGTGGCTGTAATCCTCTTTATTCTGCCATAGACAAGGAGAAATCATCAATTTCTCTTATTTCCTTTTTGGATGTTGAATGTTTAATTTTCTGATCCAGAAAACAAGGTATTGATTAAACATTAACAAAAGTCTTATTTTTCAATTTCGAAGTTCATCTCTTTGTATGAGAATGGATAAATGATTTAACACAAAGCAAAGTAAAATGAGAAAAAAAACCTTCCTAATAAATGGCAAGCAAAAACAATACTGAAAGGCTAGCACATATTTTAACTACAGGATACAAAGTAAAACAAGATGATGTTTAAAATCTCATTAAAACTTTCTACATTTTTTGAAGAAATAATAGTATTGATTAGAGACCACTAATGTCTTTTATCAACCTCATTATGATTTATATTTGCTGTTTTCCTTGTAGTGTTGTTTCTTACTCTAGCAATATCATGAAATCAAGCTACCCATTCTTCAATTGCTCTTCCCTTTTAAGGCTACTAATGTGCTGGTTTTATGAATGAGCAGGCCTCCATTTCCAAGTGGAAAGGGAAGACTAAGCAATGCATGTAGCTACTTGGCTCTGCTTTGTTATCTCTGCTGGAAAGTAGATGAGGCTCCAAATGATAGAGTTGGACATGCTGTTACATAATAACAAAGGGGCGAAAAATCACTTGCTTTGCAGTAATGACTAAGCAGCTTGCTTACCTTTTATAATCCCATGTGGAGACAGATTCAATTGGCATGATGGGGGAAATAATTCTACCAGCTTGCTAAGTTGTGGTCTACAGGGGCTGTTTGGATCCCACTCAGTGATACATGGAGAGATAAGATAAGCTACTTTTCAGTTAAAACTTTTCAACAAATGCTTTGCTTTCATCCTTGAGAACTGATACAGATTAAGCAGTATTAGGAAACAGTGATTATCCTTTTTATCCAGTACCATTCGGTACTAAAACCTGGTGATCTGGTGGCCTGGTACCTTCAGGAAAGGGAAGGTTCATATATGAACTAATTTAATGATGCACATGGATTATACTTAATAGATGGTTGCTTCATAGTGGAACACAACCATCAAACTCCACAGGGCTCCTGAGAATGTATAACCTATTTCACTTAATAAATATCCTAGTCTTTAAATTGATTGCTAATCAAGTGGTTTATTCTTATAAACCTTTATGGTCACGTTGTATCAATTCAGTCATATATATCTCTTTACTTGGAGAAGATTAAATAGTTTCTTAACAGAATTTTTCTGCCTGAAAACTGTCTGCAAATCATTTAAGTGTTTATGTTTTCAAATATCACAGAAAATACTGGTATGCAAACTGGGTTCTTAAAATTCTTCTCCATTACACAGTCCTTACGAATGAACTGTGAATGTCTCCACCCCCCCCACCTCACCCCGCATCTTGCTAGTTAGACCAGACTGGCCTCCCAAGTGCTGGGATTAGAGGTGGGTCACCACATCCAGGTGTCCACTTCTTTCTTGTTGCTTATTTATCTAATGTAGGAGATAATGGCTAACAATCCAAACAAACTGATTAACACAAGTCACGGATGCCATCCCTATCAACATTACTTTCGGGGACAGGAATGTTTTAATTCTGTTTGTGGCCACCTTCAACAACATGTTGGGCAACAACTCGGAAATATTTCATTTCTAAATGCCAAAGTTGTATTTCTTTCAAACTCTTAATTTAAAGAAATCTCTCAAAAATGGTCATTTTCAAAATCATAAAGTAAAAGAGCTGGGTCCAATTCTAGAGCCCACATTGCCTTGCCTTAGAAAGGTGAAGACTATTCAGGGCTTTTGTTACTGCTTTCATTCCGCTGACACCAGGGCCTGTTAAGAGCATTTAAAAGTACCTCTAGGAGTAGAGTCCTACAGGAAAAGAGTGATTTCTCTGTACGGCTGTTACAGAATGTAGGGGCAAGTGTTGACCAGACAGTTACATCAATCATTGCCTCACATAACTGAGTGTCTTATTATGGGCGTAGTTATCCTTTCTATTTTGTTCACATATCATAACTCTAAAGACATAGAAGAATAAATAGTACTTTACATATTAAGTTTTGGTTTTCTATAAACTGTGCTCTAAATTTCAAATTTAACCATCGGAGTATGTAAAGCCTTGATTCAATTCTGTTACCTGAAGGCAAAATCCTGCATGAAGAAATGTCTGCCTGAAACACTTTTTCACGACCTTCAACAAGTATGCTACATTTATAAACTTTTTATGAATTTGTATACATCTCTTCTTCGGTTCAAGGAAAAATGCTTCCACATCCACTTCACACTGTGCTGGTAGCCTGTATCAGAGGCGCTGTTACAGGGAAAGACTCAACAAGAGCTGATAACTAACTGGATAAGGGGAGCAAAGAGAAAACAAGGGCACAAACCTGCCACTCGGGTGACAGAAATGCCAAGAGGGACGGAACACAGAGGGGAGGGACACAGAGGACACAGACTTGTTACTTAACTTGCTGCAGCTAAACCAGAGCTGAAAAGACCAGCCTCACCCTTGTCTTTCAGACATTGCTGTTACTTTCCACCTCATCTCACATTCTGGCTTATAAAGGATTGTTAGCTTCAACTAAATGCATGTTCTTTTCTTGGAAGAATGTTCTCCTGGCAATTGCTAACTGTGGAAAATATAGCCCTTCCCAACTATGTAAGCATGTGTTTTGTTCACATGGATATACACACCGTTTTACCATTTTCAGATGGGATGGAAGAAAATATGAATAAAAATAAATGAAAAGGAGAAACTATGTCTGCATAAATTGGCAACCAGCTCCAAGCTGCCCTTCTAACCTCAAAGGGGCTTGAGAGTGCCGCGGGGTAAGCCACACTATGGAAGAACCAGATGAACTATGTGAAAAGCCAGGATTTCTCCAGAAGTTAGGGTCATTGAAAGTTCAATTCCAGTGAAAAAATAAAAAAAGGTCTGGCCTGTAGTTTGGCTAGTAACATAGTTGGTCTAGTCCTCCTATATAATTAAATTTTTGTTGTTTGTTTTGTAAACATAGAAAAAAACCCAAGATGACTGTGTTTTTGAGGCAGTTCTTTGATGAGTCTCTAAAGGAACATTTAGAGGTTTTTCTCTTGGGTCATAAAGAGGATGCAGAGTCCTACTGAGTAGTTGTGATTATGGAGTGTGTGGTGTTTTGAAAATGGCAATTATACTTTTCTTTTGGCCCAAAGCTTGGAATTTAGAGAACCACTGAAAAATGTTGCTTTAAAGTGAGGACCTCCGCACTAGGGGGGAAAAAGGTCATGCCTAGGGAGTGTCACTCAAGTACTATAATCTGTTGTGCAAATTTGTGAGGGTTCTGTCCTGTGCTTAGAATCACGAGCAGAGATCAGCAGTTCCTTACAGAGTTTCGATCCCAACTTTCGCTGCATTGCATTTAGGAATCAGCAGAGGGCTGGGTATAAAACCATCAGGTAAAAACTTTGGCTGAGCTAGAGAGAAAGCATAGGAAATTTGACCTTTCTACATAGTAGCTATTTAATTATGAACAAATCATCTAACTTCTGTGCACTGCAATCATTACATTGAGAGAACCATGATGAACATAATACCCACACGTAGGATTTTTATTTAAAATTAAATGAGTTAACATCAAATATTATTATAGTAATTGGATAGACACACATTTTCATTGTGGCTTTGGAATGAAACTACAGTACACAATTAGAACTTCATGTGTTGCATGTAATTTATTCTTCCACTTACTCATTTTAAGACAAAGTTCTAACTGAGGTAAATAATTTTAGATTTTAAGACCAAGAGTTTGATATTAGCAAGTGTCTACTTGAGACTGCCTGTTTACTTTGAATTACCCACAAAGAGTTCCTTGCATCTGGTTCCACCTATACCAGAAGCAACTGAGTTGAGAATCTGTCAGCATTAAAATTATTTTGTTTGAAATCATGGTGGAGAGGGGCATTCTATAGAACCCTGTGTCTAGACAGGAATGTAAAACCCTTTGACATCTTGGTCAAGTTGTTTTTACCATATAGAATACATCTGGCTTGTGGGGTTGAAGGGACTATTGATTGCCTGGAGAAATACAATGTAAATACAATGAGGCGTTCTTGTTTATGAATTCTGGGACAAGACAGTACACAGATTTTTATATAGTTTCTGAAATATAAAAGGCCCATTAAGCAACTTAGTTGAGTAAGTCTTCTCGCTATACTTCCAGCTTTCAAAATTCTGCAGAGACTGAAAGCAACCTAGCTGCACTCTAGCTGAGGAGGGTAAAGATGGGCAGGAATGCTAAAAATACACCAGTGTTACAAAGAAACTTGTTTGACAAGGACAGACAATGACAGGAGAATTGAAGAGAAAAGAAGACACAAGTGGTACACCCAAAGGGGAAAAACACTCTGTGAGTCCACTGGGTAAAACGGTGCTAATTTCACATTATTGCAATGGCTTCATCTTAGTTTCTATTAGGAAGCTGCACAGTCAGGGTAGATCAGCTAAATATATGAGGCTGAAATGGAAATCACCTTCCCTGTCAGCTAGTATTTATGCTGCTCTTTCTCCATGTTGGTCATGATATTCACCCTTAAGAGACTGCAACAAGAGAGGCCAGAGGACCCAGAAGCCAAGCTATTCTGCCATCACCAGCACCAAGATGGAGAAAAAAAAAATAGGAATGATAGTTTCACTTATTTATGATTTCTTTGCCTTTCTAACATGGATAATGGAAAGGTGATTGTCAAAGCACTTTTCTGTTTTTTGTTTTTTTTTAAGAAGTATAAAGGATGTTAGTATACCTCACCGATTTTCTGTATTTATTCTTTCTTGAGTTTACTGCTCTCAGCATTCTGACAAGCTCCAAAAATAATGACCAGTGCTGTGTGTAGTTAAATGTTCAGTCAGACAGATAGATACAGATGGATGAGTGCTGAGCTGCACAAAGGCAAGTCAGCATTATTTAATCAATGTTTGTTTGATCCGTGTAAAACAAGTATAAATGTAAGCTGTGTCCCATCTGTCCTATCATCCATGTGAAGCCAACCTCATTTTTAAAACTTGATTTCTTATGTAATTGTCCCAGAATGACGCAGGATGATAAGTTGGAAGGTGAAGGATGGTTGTATTTAGATGTGCTTCCTGTCTTGGGCTTCTTCGTTCTGCTGTGGCATTCTGGACAATTAGGCAGCTTTGTGCTTTAGTAACTACCTGCCAGTACTTAGCAGTGAGCTTTTGATTCCCTGGCCTGCGTTTGAAATTGTCTGAGTCGCTCCTGCGGGCTTAAATAGGTTACTAACAGCATTTAGCACACTGCCTGTTCGAGAAGGCCTTCCACAGTCAGATTTAGTGACACAGCCTTTCCTTCTACTTCATCTGGCAAATGAGGTGGAGTGGGGGGAGCCATCTTCTAACAATTAAGAAAATGAAATTATACTGGCTGTGAAGCATAATGACCCAGTATCCATTACAAGTCTCTTGTAAGTTCTAGGTTTCCTTTTCATAGACTATATTCCATGTGTGTCGTACAGATTGTTCCTTCACTATCAATGTTTTCAACTCCTCAATTAAGCAATTAAGCCTGAATGTAGTTTTGAAATCATTGTTGAGGTACCTACAAAATGCATTTTATATCCAGATAGTACATACTGTAGATTGTTTTTGCTTGAACTATGATATTAAAACATGTTGACTTTTAAATTTGTTTAAAGATCCCTGTCGGCAGTAGGCAGGCAGAAATGCCGGAGCAGCGGCCCCGGCGGTGGTAGCGGGTCAGGTGGCAGCAGGCAGCGGGCTCTGGGACTGATGCCAGAGCAGTGGCTCGAGCAGTGGTGGTGGGCATTTGCTGGCGATCCCAGGCGGCAGTAGGCAGGCAGGCCCACAGATCAGCCAGTGCCAGGCAGAGACAGCTCGCGGCGGGTCGGGAGAGCCACCCAAACGGCTTGTGGCGGGTCCCGGTCCAGCCATGCGGTGCTGGGCGGGTGTGAGCAGGCGACGGGTAGAAGGCACATAGACACATCGTACAAAATAGAATTGGATATTTATTACTTAAAGAAGGGGGAAAGAAAGGAGGGGGGGGAAGAGGAGAGAGACAGGGAGGGGCCCCAAGAGAGACACACCCACTGAGAGAGACCAGAGATCTAAGATGGGGGGGCAGGGCAGGGTCGCCGGGAGTGGGCGTGGCTTGCCTCTTACAGAGACAAAAACCATAACATTGACAACTTGAAAATATAAGAAGAAAATTTAGGGTAAAAAGGGACAGACTTGGTAAACATGATGATACATAGAAACAATAATATAAGCAGAAAAATAATCCAATCTTTCTGAAGGGAGAAAGTTGTTTTTCTGACTGTGATGGTGAATGCTGGCTTCTCTTCCTCATTGTCCTTCTTAGCTGTTTGGATTGTACAAATTGCCCTGTCATTGGCTATGATATGTTATAAAGAAACATATAAGATGTGAGCATACAGGTGGAGAATCAGAAGCAGAGCCTGTGCACAGAAGGCCTGGGAAAGGCCAGTCAACGGAAAGTGTGTGTGCACGGGTCCAGCAGGGAAGTCTGGGAAAATGTGTGTGCTGATCCAGCAGGAAAGGTTGGGAGAGTGTGTGTGCCTAGTGTGTGTGCCTAGTGTGTGTGCCTAGTGTGTGTGTGTGTGTGTGTGTGTGTGTGTGTGTGTGTATGTGTGTGGGTGAGGGTCCAGCAAGAGGGACTAAGAAGAGTATTCCATGCAAATTATGTTCACAGCACCAGAATGTAAATTGTGCTAAAATAAACTTATAAACTACAGCAGCAGAGAAGGAAATGGAAAAGTAAGATATAGCCCTGCTGTTCAAATATTAACAGAACTTCTGTGTTGATGCTTTTTATTTGCATCATATTGGTGATTGCTAATGTCTCTTTATACACATACACACACACACACACACACACTATGGTCAGTATACTATGTAGGTTATGTTAGTGTTCAGCTTCACAGCTGAAATCATCCTTATCGAGCATGACTTTAGAATTTCTTTTTAATTTTGTCCATTCCTTGTGATAAATACCTTAATTCATTTTTCAGTATTCACCTTTTGTTTGTCTTTTACAGTCGATTGACCCTGGCCAGCAGTTCACATGGGAAAACTCAAACTTAGAAGTAAACAAACCAAAGAACAGATATGCAAATGTCATTGCATATGATCACTCTAGGGTTCTCTTATCAGCAATAGAAGGTAAGAAATTGCATATATTATTCAAATTGCTGTTTTCTGGGGTTTAGATATTTGCATGGGAAAGTAATATTGCCTGGATTGTTAGCTGTCTATGAAAACATTTGCCTCAAACCCAGGCACAGTTTATTGGTAACAGGAACAGAACCATTGCTACCATTACAAAAGCAGCCCTCCATGTAGGCTTGGTAATTTACTGATGTTTTGATGTGAGAAGCAATACTCAGCTTACCTATTGATAGTTATGAGCAAACTGGTGATTTTCAGACGGGGTATGTCCACTAGTCACTTATTTAAAAAGTAAGGAAACGGTGTCTGTAAATAAATCTGGACATGCTTACTTTAGCCAAGGTGAACTTAGGAGTCACTGATGTGGTTAGCAAAAATGGAGCACCTTGGAAACATGGAGGGTATCAAATCTGGGATCTGCTTTGTAATCCGTCTCTCACACTTGCAGTCTGAAGTGCATTCCAGGAGGGATGATGAACAAAGAGGGTTGCTCCTCAGCAGACCCAGGAGGATGCTTTCTGCTCCCCTCCTTCCGATAATCAATCCCTGCATGTGCCACACTAAAACATCTGGGAGTTCACTCCTCACAATCAGAATTTCAGGAGTCCTTTAGCTTATAGAAAATCATTAGATTGAAAGACCTTAGAGAATATTTTTTTTCATGCCACCTAATCCTTTTCACATGTCATAGCAGGCAACCTGAGCCACCACCTGTCACATACCACATTTGTCACCAGTGACTCTTCATGCTCAAAAGCTCTCTGCTTAACCTCTTGCAGTTGCTTTTAGAAATCATTGAATAATGCTGGCTTCGCATCAATCCTTTCAGGAATTCACAATGCAAACAATCTCATCTACAGGGATTCAATTATATATATTTTTTCGTTTCCTGCTTTTAAAACTCTATGGTAGCATCCACCGTATCTCATAGCTCTTAGCTTGAAAGCCATCTTGATTTCAGACAATTGTTTTATCAGGTAAAGCCATTTGCCAAGGACCTGAGTTCAATCCCAGGATTCACATAGTAGAAAGATACAAGTTGACTTCTAAACTCCACAACAGTATGGTACATACCTGGATGGGCACACATATAAGTCAAATACAAATTTAAAATGTTTAGGAAATTTGGTAAGCTTAAAAGGCAGACTTGGGAGTAAAAGATTTTTTTTAATCATTTGCTAAGCATGTACCTGCAACCTGCTTTTTGGCTCAAAATGGCCTTAAGTGGAATTGATGGGCCATAAAATTGTGTCATATTAGTCTTGATGTTGGAAAATATTGTAATGTCTTTTGCTGGCCAATACAGTAGTGTCCAGGTGTCAGTCTTCTTCCATCCTGATAACATTGATTAATTTTATCGAGAATCACCAGTGCAAGTTGAGGCAGGGTTAGGTCACTTTGGTAACTGCTTCTAAGTCTTGTTGAAAAATTCAAGCAAATGTTTGTGGATGACTTTACATTTTAGCTCTACACCTCCATTTTAAAATGTAACAAATAGTATTTCCTTGTCTATAAAATCTTTATCACAATAAATTAGGAGCAAAACTAAGTCACAGATAGAAGAACTAAATCTTTCTTTAATCAGTCAAGCTAATGTGGAAGTAACTAAATATATCAGCATGAGAATCTGGAAATGTGCCTGTCAGCTTTTGCTTTCCTCAATACCAAATCCCTGTATTTTTGATATGTTGCCATAATTTTCCTTGGCCTATTATTTCTCACATCTTACAAAGGGTGTTGAGATGGTGGCAGGGGACTCTGGTGCGTTTATTATGACAGTTGGCAACTTATGTCCACTTTATTCTTAGGCCGTTTTTACAGTGCAGAAGCAGAGGCACTTGACTCAGATTAAAACCTGCCTTTTTATAACTCTGTGCCCACAGATATACCCTAAATCTAGAGCTGACCTAGAAAGCAAAGTCTCCCAGTGTTCTGTTATGCAAAAGGTTAGAAGAATTTAATTAAAAATTATGGGCTCGATGGAGAGCTTTAATCTAGATTACAACCAGGAACGTCATTTTATCTCAGATAAAAGCCCTTCTAACCTGGAAGTACTCTGGGTGACAGCCATTCATTCTGTATCAGTCTTAGAGAGGAGATGTTGTGCATGAGAACTGCATAGCCAGTCACTAACTGGCTCCATGACAGGTAACTTGGATAACACAGGGCCAAATGAAAAGGGGAACTGAAATTAGCCCTGTATATCAAAGCTAATGTGCTCTATCTCTTTTGGCTAACTGTAGTGATTGTGGTTGAGGGTTTAATATAATGGCTTTGTAATCCTTTTTCTGGTAGTGTTAGCTACTCTTTTTCATATTACTTTGAAGACTATTTGACAGACATTAGAGAAGAAACAGAAATGGATGCAGTGGCTTACATTGTCTTTATCATACCTAACAGTGTGAACACTTACCCTCTTTCCACTGAGATTATGAAAAGTTTGTAAATTGATGGGGATTAGGAGCCTGCATTGGTCCAGCCTGCTTCCTAAGCTGCTGGGAACTGGTGATGTTCCTTACATGTCCAGATCACTCATTATCCTGTCCTGAGGAAAGCCAGAACAAATCCAGAGGGTCCAAATACAAAGAGCTATCAATTGTTCCACATCTGGCAAAATTGGTGGTGAAACACAAGGGAATTTTTGACAAGTCCAGTTGCCACTTTGAGTTGGTTATGAGAAAATTGTGGTTCCTGATCAAGGGATGTAACAGGGACTAGTTTAATGACTTAAGTTAGTTATTCTCAAATGAAGATGAATCTGAAGCCCTTTTTGTGGGGGGAGGAGGGCATTGGAGACAGGGTTTCTTTGTGTAGCCTTGGCTGTCCTGGAATTAGCTTTGTAGACTAGGCTGGCCTAGAAATCACAGATATCTGCTTGCCTTTGCCTCCTGGGTGCTGGGACTAAAGGTGTATGCCACTACTGCCTGGCTGAAGCTCATTCTTTGTGCATATAACCATAACATAAAATAATCTGTTAACTCATGCAGTGTGTAAAATGTTCAGAATCTATACTTTCATTAAGGCAGAGACAGAGAAAGATGAAGAGCAAGATTCTGACTTTGAGGCATTAGTTGTTTCTATATCTAGGTAACCTTGGCTCCTCTGAGAGCAGATTTTGCAATTAGAGCCTCTCTTTCCTGGCTCCTGAGATCACAGCAGCCTTTATGTTTACTCCATCTTACAGACTATGCGATGCTATTACAAGTATCTCACCTGGTATTTACTAGTATGCATTAGTTAGGAGAAAACAGGGCAGACAGAGGATAGCCTACATCCTACAGAACCCAGCTCTGCTCATTCCTCCAGCTACCCCAGGTCACCAATGGTACTCTCCTCTGTAGAGGGTATGACTCCTAAAGCCTGGACTTATCTTTATGCCCTCAGGTCCTTTTTATTATTTAACACTGTGATTAGGAATTACTTAAGCACTATATTTCTAAGTTCATTTCCTAGGTTACTTTATAACTAGCCTGAAACTGTGGCCCAATATTAGGAATCCTCGCATCAGTCATAATCTTATAGAAGTACAGCCAAGTGTACCAGTACCTAACTGATTCTGTGGGTAATCTTTGCCCGGATGCATTTTAATGTACCTTCAGGTTTGTTATAATAAAATGTAGGAGTAGCAGTTTATGCATATTTCTATTACAATGGCTTATAGTTAGCAAGAGTTATTCACTACTGTCCTAGGTAAAAACCAGCTTTTGTTTTGAAACATGATTCATCTTCACTAGCATTTAGTGCTAACTTTTCATCAGAAGTATTATATTTAATATATTACTCTAAGAACCATATTGGCAAAGACTTTTTAAAAAGCTGATGCCGAAGCCTAAATATAAAGTAATATTTAAATGCTACTTTTCAGAGCAATAACAACAATTAGGACTTAGAGTGGGCCTGATTATCTAAGTGTTTATTATATGGTAGACACAATGCCCCGATTTTAACTGTATTATCTATACTGAAAAGCTAGTTATCTGATTTCCAGAATATAAAATGGGAACAATAAAAATACAAATACTGAGTTGGGAGCCAGTTCAGTGAATAATGTGCTTGTCACATAAACATGAAGATTTGAGCATTAATTCACAGAACCAACATAAAACCAGGATTTTCAGCTCATGTCTCTAATCTCAGAATTCCCATGGAAAGACAGGAGGCAGAGACAGGAGGTCCTCTAGGAATGGATGGCCTTATGGACTGGCCTATGCAGTGTATTGGCAAACAAGCGCCCCTTCCTCAAGCAAGGTAGAAGGTGAAGATTGATACTTGACGTCATCCTCTGACCTGGACACATACACTGTGACACATGCACACCTGCCCTGTCTCTCTCTCACACACCTGAACTGTCTATCACATACGCCAATCAAGCATGTCATACTCATAGGCATAAATACATACTATACACAAAAGTGTAGTTTTGAAAAGCTGAGAGCTCTTTATACTATTAATAGTGAGAAGTGGTAAAGTCAAAATGCTAATGTCATGTCAGCTAAACATGAAGCTGCTATTCTCCCCAGCATCCCATGTGGAACTGCATTGCTTTTGCCCTTGTGATAGTTGTAACTGTGTTCACAGTTTCTCACTTAAAATCTATTCAGTTTTGGCTGAAATGACTGTTCAGATGTTTGAGTACTTATGACGCAACCTGGGAACTGGAGGTTTCTAGTTTACTTTTTAGGCTCCAGGCAAAAAGAATTTTTCCAAATAAAAAACATGTTGTGAATGCTTTTTGAGTGGGTGTTGTTATTAGCTTAAAGTTTCTTTTAAGAAATATTGGGAAGAACTTTGAATAAAGGCCTGGGGTTGAAAAATAAGTCCCAGTTTACAAAGCTGTGTGATCTTGTCAGGCTGCTTCTCGCGGTCAACAGGGAGTCTTTGGAAGAGCAGAGTCCATTGCTGATTTAATGTGCACAGGAAGTCTACCTGAAACAAAGAATATCCACACAGTGTATTTCTACCCTCATCTGTGGGGATTTCTGGGCACCCAAGTCCTTACAAGCTCATTTTCCCTTTTAGCAATCCTGACATAATGTGTTTCGTTCTGTTTCTTCCAACAAGGTCTGAAGACAAGGGTTCATATGACTCTCCTGGCATCTCTAAAATTATGGAGATTATTCTAAATTTTGAGATCAAAAGATACTGGGTAGGCAAATAAATACTAAATCTTGAGCATTACTATATTAGCTCCTTCAAAAAGATAGGCATTCTTAAGCAAGAGAGTTTATGATATACATAGCACAGGCATGTGTATAACCCTTTCATCAAAGCCGATCTAAAAGGTTTTGTTTGTGACATATATATGAATGTTTTCAACACTAATGCTTATAAAACTGATTTTTAATGTTTATTAAAATGTGAACATGTATCTAAATCTGTTTATGGCATTGCAATAATTTCACACATGGGTAATATGTAAACACTAGATGTGCATTTCTGGAATCTAAAAAGTCCAAGATAAAGTTACCAGCAGGTTCAATATCTGATGAGGATATCTGGGTGATCATTGTCCCAAACAATGTCACTGCTTCAAGTTGAAGGGATGTTTCCTCACTGGTGGTCGGGCTGGAAAAGGACTGTAAACCTGATCTTCAAAGATCCTAATTCCTTATTGGAGGACTCTGCTTCATGATTTTATCACTTCCAGAAAGCCCTGCCTATCAATATCACTATTATGTTTCAGTATGTAACTTGGCAGGGGCTGGCAATACCCATAAAAATTTGTTTTTAGTTTCTTATGGGAGGAGCTTATATTTAAAGTTTTGAAACAAATATTTATAATTGCTTCCTTTCATTATTACCTTCTTTAATTAGCCCACGATGCAACTCAAAACATCTTTCTTACTAATGCGTCATAGACTTTTCTTGGTTCTGAGGAGCTTACTGAGAGGAGTCACTCACTAAATCTTGGTTTCCTTGACAATATAGTGATTCTATTACTGCTACCTACTACCTAGAATCAGTAGAAAGTGTGAGTGAAGTAATGCAGTTAAAACCCTAGAATGCCTGTCACCCAGGAAATGCCCAACAAACATTGGACACTACTATCATTAGTGCTATATGTTTTACTGCTCTTGTACACAAGTTTTTTCCCTCAAAATTTTTTGAAATGATCTATGGAAAAGTTAAAGATATTCAAATGAGAAAGCTACATGTATTTAGAGTTGTTTATAAAGCAAAAGAAAATATTAGCACTTGATAAATGAAAACCAGACCGTAATAAAATTACATATTTCAACAAGAGAAACATGTTTCCTTTATATGTGAATTCAGAATATATCTTCTGGTGTTAGATTTGCATAATAGAAACAGTTAAAAATCTTAGTGTAAATAGTATAGATGATAGATGATGGTGATAACATTGTGATTATTTATGAGATGGGAACTCACAACTTTAGTAAGTGAACAGCACACAAATTCACCACTTCTGAGATAAATGCAACTAAAAACAGTTAATGAAAACCAGAGGTAGTTTTCCATAATATGGATTTTTCTGCTCACAACAATGAGATGCACTGCTCCAGTCCTGGTGAGGCCTTTCTTCTGTAGTTAATCCTGTACCAAGTTAACCCCACATCAATCACTGAAGACTACTGTCCACACATGTGCGAGTGTTCGCCAGTTTCATACCATGGCCCTGCTGTAAAATAACTTCTTCTGTTTTTTTCAGCCCATGTATAGAAAGTTGATGCATAGTCTATAAGGAAAACATGAAAATGTTTTAACTTTACTTTTTATTGCATATATTTTCAATTTTTCATATGCTATATTTTTATCATGTTCGTTGCCTCCCAAAGGCCACCCAGTTCACCCCCACCAAACTTCATGTTGTTCCTCTGTCTCAAAAAATAAAAATAAAAAACAATGAGAAATGGAAAATGCTATGTATGGTGTCAGTAATGAAGACACAGGGAGAGGGGGTTACAGTGCGCCTCCTGATGAGGAAGGGATGGAGAACTCTGGTAGCTTACCTGCTTCCTCACCAATTGTGACAGTGGCAGTGGGTCCCTGGGAAAGAGCAGTTCTTCAGGTTGGTTGGAGTCTGAAATGAATGGAGGTCAGCCGTGAGGAATGGCAGAAGCGGGCAATGAGGAAGAACTAGGAAGCCTTGGGGCTTAACCTGAGGCTGAGCCCCAAGTGGATAGAGTGGGACTGACATAACAATATTTTTAATAACCAGGAAAATAAATTAATACAACTCCAACATTTTCTAAAAGAATTTTAAATGTAGTGAATATGAATAAATGATACTCTGACTTCAAATAATTAAAAGCATTTTTTCCACAAAAGACTAACTTCAAAGGTTACATATATTCTTTCTCTTATCAATTCAATAAATATTCTGTCCCTAATTTCTGGTTCTTTCTTTACTTGCAAATAATCAGTGGGCACCATGTGTGGGGATTACCTAGCTCTTAAATTCTATTTACAAAAACAGTACAAGCAGCTGGGGAGATGGCTCCATGGTTTTGAGAATGTTCTGCTCTTGAAGTGGACCTGAGTGGTGTTCTCAGCACCCATGTGGGTGTGCTCACAACTGTCTGCCTGTAACTCCAGACCCAGGGAATCTGAAGCCCCTAACTTCACAGGGTGCTCATATGCAGATCATTTTAAAAAACAAAACAAAAAAGTAAATCAAAGCAGAACAATTTTATTAGACAATGTACCTCATTTTTCTGGAAACCAAGGGTATTTTTTTTGAGTTCCATCCAATTATTTGTTGAGCTGAGCTCATTTGTCTTACAGTGTCCACAACATCAATCATTGATGTAGGCAGACAGCACAGTTCCTGTAACACTTCCAGGCTTTCACATTTCAAGTTAATTATGTACAATAGTGACACAGTTTAATCCCTTTCTTGTTTATTTTTTAAATACAGAAAGTTCTTTTTTTTATTTCTGAGCAGCAATAAAGACACATACCTTAATTTGTCCCAAGTAGCAAGACCAAGATGGGAATTTTAGCCTTAGAAACCTGAAGAAATTTCACAATTTCAGGCTTATTAAAAGCCATCTAATTATAGCTGCTTGGATGGCAACTTTCCCCTACGTGGGACTGAGCCACTAGCATAAAGATGTGTTATTACCCAACTCCTGTTTCAACTGATAAGCCAGAGAAGAGAAAATAAATTTTTAACTGATGGTTGCTAGTGGTGTTTGTTTGCTTTGTTTACATTTTTACTCAGGAAGCCAATCAAATATTGAGTAAGAAAACTCTGGATATGAGTTTGTTTTCTGTCGACAGTGTCATATTTAATTATGGGATGTCCATTACTTTTACAGTATATGGAGACAGAATTTGTTAATGAATTCACACTTCATTATTCTGAATATATAGGGAGCTGTGTCTCCTGTGAATTTTTTGATGTTAGAATTGGGGCATGAGATATAGATTTCTGAGAAGTTACTAAAAAGAATTTTATTTCTATATTAACTATTTTTAGTGTAGAGTTTGAAAGGAAAATCTGGAGTTGGAATTACTTTTCATCAATAGATAAAATGAAATAGGTTTATTTCATTGACTTATTCCATCAATTACAATACTCATTGGCATTTCAGAAGTTGTGCATGCATTCTTTCATTTCATTCTTATAAAGTGTTGACTTGACGATGTTGTAACAATAATATTCCCATAGTATCAATGAAAAGGGATGATCTGAGTGGTTTTTATGCACGTCTCCTACAGGCTACCCCATGCTATGTTCTGATTGTCTCATTACTAGATGAAGCTTTTGAATAATCTCATCCTTATGAATATAAGCCATCTCTGCAAGACTATATACTGCAGTGACCTTAGAGAGCTGCCCCCAGGCAAAATGCTCCCTAACAAATGAGTTTCCTCTAGCTCAGGAACTGATAGCCTCCCCAAGCTGTGCGGTTGTTCTTGCTGTGTATGTAGAGCCAGGTTGGCTCTCCAGCTCCTTTTCTGGGACCATTTTCAAAGCTCCCGTCCCCCAGCAGTCCAGAGGGCAGAAGGTCAGGCAGAGGAGGGCACAATGTGGTGAGGAGACCCTGACTCACAGGGACTTTGCATGTTACTCCTTTGTTAGCTCTGAGGTGATAGACTGCGGTGACCACACAGCAAAGAATGCTTTTGAAAACCAATTGTGAATTCTGCAAAAGTGAGGAGGATAATTCAGGTCACAGCTACATCAAGAAATCCAGGGACACTGTGTCTTGGGAGGGAATTCTTGTTTCTCTTGTGTGTTGCAAGGGAAATCCTTCATTGTAGCAGCACTGATGCAGCTAGGAGTAGTGTCATGGCTCAAGGGAAAGAAAGAACCCTGCGTCCTTCGAAATTAAATAAGTTTACTTGTTGCTTAGTGTTTATTGTTATATTTCTGGTCCAAGTGTTGTCAGCAAAGTAAACTTTCTGTGTATTCTATCATGTAGAAATTTCTGTTTAGGACTTAACCACCAATTCAGTGTTTGGGGATTTGTGGTTTGTGTGTAATGGAGGGCAGAAGGGAAATGATTTTATTTTATTTTTATAATAGATAGCCATTATGTGGCATTAGTTTCTCAGTTCTTCTGCCTTAAAAAATGGAATGAACTTGTTTGCCAAAGTATGGTTTATTTCACACAAACTTTACTTATTAACAACATGTAAATTTGGAGGGCCGAGTGTTCCACGTTTTGGTGTTACTCTATGAGGAGGAACAGTGAAAGCTCCTCCAGCCATGTTGCTCCATCTCCACCGCTGCCAGTAAGTATTTGTCTGCCTTAGTTGGAAGGAAGGGACACCACCTCCTCTCCATGTCTCTTGCTGCTCTCTCACGCTCCATTAGAGAACTGCTTCCTTCCCATGAGCAGACACCTGCTAGCCTCTTACCAGCATTGGTTTGCTTTACATTGTTTTGATTTATCATTAGTGGCTTCTAGTAAAACTTTGCAGTATCAGGGCCAAGAAATAAGTTTGATTTCAATAGGCTAGAGGTAAAAGCAGTGGGGGCCAGCTTGCAAGAGCATTGGAATGTATCGCTACCAAATCTAAGGGACTAAAGAATTCTTTTTATCTTAAAATAACTTTGAATAAATGGATGAATTCAAGAAAGTCAGGGCTACCACAGAGATATCATCATGATGTGGTACACAAGTGTGAACATTCCTCTAATGGTTACCTAATTCTGTATTGATAAAATAATTCATGTGCTGTTTTTTTCATGCAGCTTCAGTGCAGAAAGACTATTACTGACCATTCATAACTACAAATACTCTTCACACATGGATAAATCTTTTCAAGTCAAATTATCTTCTTATCAAAAAATTATAATCCACAGTAAATTGAATGGGTTTTGTTGTTATCTGGGCCTGTAGCCTAATTAGTCCTGCTCAAATTAGTATGGAAGAAAGATTTTATTTTAACCCTGCCTTGACAGAGTAGCTCAGGTGAAATATTCCTTGACATTGCAATATACTTTCAAAGTTGTAAATTATTTCTAAGTCATTAATTGCTTGGTTAAATATTCTTTTAAAGCACATAGCTTCTTTCTTATGAGTCTTGTTATGTTAATATTCAAACACATGCACAAACAATGTTATGAACACTGTCCTTTTAACCTTATTTTTATGTAAAGAAAGGGGCTACTGTCTGTGGGTTGGAACTCATACCTAATTATCCAAAGCTTTGCTGACCTTGAAAAAAAAGGCAGCGTGGTAAGGCCTTTAGTCCTAGCACTACAGTGGAGGCAGAGGCAGGCAGATTTCTGTGAGTTCTGGCCAGCTTGGTCTACATAGCGAGTTTCAAACTGGTCATTGCTACAGAGGGAGAGCTTATCTCCAAAAACGGGGTGGTGGTGGTGCATACTCAGAGTTCATGCTGAAGTGTGTTATTTTTACCTTGAACTGTAACTAGAAATTACCAACAAATAAAATAAGAACCCAAAAAATTGTCTCATTCTGCCTGAGCTGGTACTTGCTGTATGTAATATGCTGCTCCAGAAGAACACAATAGTGTGGCTCTGTCAAACATTTACTTCCCTACTTTATCACTTTTACTATTAAATTTTGTATATATGGATGTTTTGCCTATGTGTTAATATGTGTAGCACATGTGTTCCTTGTGCCCCCAGAGGGTATAGTAGAGAAGGTCTCGGATTCCCTAGAACAGGAGTAACAGGTGATTTTGAATTGCCATGTGGTACTGGTTATTGAACCAGGTCTTCTGGACAAATAGCCAGCTCCTAATCATTGAGCTACCTCTTAAGTCCTACATCCCTATTTTAAAGGCTTGAGTTTACAACTCTATGTATAGTGGACTCAGAGCAACTGGCATTATCTCGAGCATGAGTAAGTAACCAATGTGTCACTAGAAGGAATCCATTGATTGATGAGACTCGGTTTAACATGGGATTGGGCTATGTGGACTCACTGTACATCTTACAAGGCTTAGGGTTTTCACACATCTTACAAGAGTAAAATAGTCATTTTGGTACTGGAACTGTTTACACAATTACTGCTAATTAGAGAGCATGAGTGGATCACTATAGAAGAGATTCAAAACTTCTACTTATTTTATTAAATGGAATAAAGCAATAGAAAAAATACAAGTCATTGATCTAAGCTGGTGATGAGCAGTGATTAAAAAGAGCCAACTATTGTGTCATGGTGATGTGCACCTTCAGTCCCTGCAGAGGAAAGTGGATCTCTGTGAGTTCAAGGCCAACCAGGGCTGCATAGTAAGATCCCATCGTAACAAAAAAAGTTGCTATAGCAGGATCAATCTATCCTAAGAATTTTACCAAAGACCTCTGGGTGCTCTTGCTGTTTTAATAACTCTTTTCTATACCACAATCAAATAGTAAGCAGAAAATGCAATAACCCAAGCCAAACCCTAACATTAAACAATTGAAAGAGGTCTTCCTAACTCCAAGTAAATAAAGAATGATGATGCAATCTAATTTGTCATAATTCTCTTTTCTTTCATTCCTCCAGTTTGATTTAGATTTCTATCCCCAGAGTCCCCAGAGAAACTCAGTTTATTCTCACACACTTAGCTTCTTAGTACACTATGGTGAATGTTACTACTGCACATGCAGACTATTTTCTGAAAAAAAGCATTAAAAATCAAATAAACTAATATATATTCCTTCTGTAAAGTCACCACTCAATGTGAACAAATTTCATAGATCTGGCCTCCCAAAAGACACATACTAATTAAGAGTTTCTGAGAAGTTACTTTATAGCACCCAAATTCATTCAGAAATCCCTTAGAGTGCATATTTTTCCCAGGATTGCTGGGAAAACAATCGTGACTATGTCATACTGGAAACCGATGTCTCAGTCCGTGAAACTGACTGATGTTCAATGCAGCTTCCGGGCTGGGGTTAGTAGCTTTAGAGGGACAGGGCATCACCCTTCCTGCTCTCTCTTCACATCCTGTGCACAGCTCAGGAAAGGCTGTTGAACAGAAGACTCAGTAGACACCAGCTCTCCTGGGGAAACAACCCTTGTATCTCCATACTGTAGGGCTGAGAGAACTTGCCTAACCCAGCACTCTGCTAGAGTGGATAAAGAGAGGATCACGATACACATAGACGTTCATTCTAGAACACCCTCTCTCACGGCATCAAAATGGAAGGAGATGCTTGGTATTATTTTTAGGGTGGGCCTGTGGGCTGGGCTGATGATCAGCATTCTCCAGTATCACATTATTTTATTTTCAGTTTTCTTTCTTTCAAAATCCCAAGATATAAATTGATAAAGCATTTGGTGTTGATCTCAACCACTTCATAATCTTAAGGTACAAATGTCTCATTTCTATCTTTTGCATTATTCATTAATAATCCATCTCCCATAAATTTTATTATTCATAGTTATTAGATGGTTAATTCATTTCAGAATGACTGTCTAAAATTGTGGCCTTCCATGTGGCTGTAATCAAAGAGTTGTATTTAGGCTAGCCTTCGTATCTATGGGAGTTTGGTATTGGGGGAGGATCAGGATCTTTTATCAGTGATGAGCTGCCAGAACTCAAAACTGTTTCTTGGGTAGCTGAAATGGATGAATAATGTTCCGACCAACTGTGTGTTTCATTTTCATCTCAAAAGACTTTCCACTTAATGGTGATCATATCCTATATCCACGTGTTCATCTTGGGGTGAAGTGACTTCCATCTGAGTGTCATTATTGTTCTCAGGAGAATCAGTTATACAATGGGAATAAGAAAAGCAGTCAAAGTAATTGCAACTGGCAATCAGGGGAATATAACATTTTTAGCTTGGAAGCACATGTTCCAAGATAAAGAAAAAATATTTTTTCTGTAACTCCAGAGCACCTATTTCCCAGGGCCAGAAGGGACCATGCATGTGTTCTAGTGTTTCCTTCCACAGCATACTGATGTCCCTGTAAAGCATGTCTTTCTCTCCAGGAACAGGAAACTCATTATCTCGCTAGGAAACCTACTACCCTTTTGATTCTGATTATTTGAAAATGTATCATTGCAGCAGAGACACAATTCCTTTGTCTGTAGTTAACATCCTGCAGAATTGAAGCTGTGTCTCCGCACAGTAAATTAAGGCCCTTCAGATGCTCTCAGGTAGCTCTTATCCTCAACTCCCAATCTTTTTTACTTTGCTCCTATAACATGTTTTCCTTTTCTGTAAAGAGTCACATTGGTTTTCTTGTTCACTTCGGTAACTGGCCTTGGAGGAAACACAAATTGTCTCTTCTCTCTCTTAAAGGTATTACAATAATAGAAAATCAATCTTTAAGTCAGAAAAACACAGTAAAGAACATCTCTCCTCTTTAGTAAATATGGGAAGTGGTCAAATTATGCATTCATTCCTTTTAATCAGGAATATTACCAAAGATGAAGAAGAAGGATATGGAATTATGGTCAAACCTGCAATAAGCAAGTTCAGCAAAATCTCAGTGTGTTGCCTATAATAGGTAGTAGTATATAGGAGTATCAAATGTGACCTGAGTCCTGTCTACAAAGACAGGTATAGCTGGAGGCTAAGTATGAGGAAAGGGAGACAGTATATTCTAGGATGTAGGTAGAAGAAAACATTTTCTATCAACTGAAGCAGGCCAGTGCCTAGAGATTAATAGCTGAGCAGAATGAGATGAAATTTAAAAAGTATAGAGCATTGTACATATGAGTTAATTTTAATTTGAAATGTAAGGGAAAGTCAGGGCTTGCAGAAATCATAATATTTGAGGTTGTTTTTTTAACCCTGTTGTTGTTTCAGCTGTGAAACATACTAGAAAAGACAAAAATGAAGATGATACAGTGAGTCTGCAGGCAGTTGTTGCAGCCCATGGAGTGGTTCATGCACTGCAACCTTGTGAGTCACCAATGAGATTTTACCACCTGGAGGTTCAGACACAGGAATCCTAGAAAGACAGCCTGTGTTTGAACTTGACCTCCTTCACGAGTGTCAACAACTTGGTGTGCCTTTTCTTCATCTTCTTCTTCCTCCTTCTTTGCTTTTTGTTTCTTTGTTTTTCAAGACCAGGTTTCCCTGTATATCTCTGACTGTCTTGGAACTCACTCTGTAGACCAGGCTGGCCTCAAACTCACAGAGATCCACCTGCCTCTGCCTCCCTGAGTGCTGGGATTAAAGGTGTGCACCACTATCTCCATGCTTCTTTTCTTCTTTTTCTGAAAAGATGATCAAGAAAGGAATTAGTTTATACTATTTCTTGAGATGACTGAATGAATTTAGACGATGTATAAGTAGCTAAACCTGCAATGGATTAGTTGCTCTTGTGATATTCCACCTTACATTGCATCTTCAGACTCAGGCATTTTTTTTATTAAATTTTTATCTGGCAATGGGGTGAAATGAGAAGAAGAGAATATGACCAGATTATTTAATAACCTTTGCAAACTATCTATTGCTGGCATAAGTGCACATGGAGAGAATCTTGGAGAAAATGAATTCTATAGGCATCTGGATGATTTTTTCCTTTATTTGGTGATTTTTGTTATGTTATAATGACACAATGCCCTAAATATTGCATAGTTTAACAGGATGTCCTGGTACTACTTATTCTTAATCTGGCCTAAACCTAAACTGAAACATTTTGGAACTCCTACTGCCATATATGGGATAGTAGTAACATAACATCACTGTTAAACCTGAGCCATGCTGTTCCCTGCTGTGAGTTTTGTCAACTGGTTGACTAATAACTTCACGTTTTGCAGGTATCCCAGGAAGTGACTATGTGAATGCAAACTACATAGATGGGTACAGAAAGCAAAATGCCTATATTGCAACACAGGGATCGCTTCCTGAGACATTTGGGGACTTTTGGAGAATGATATGGGAGCAACGGAGTGCCACAGTTGTCATGATGACAAAGCTGGAGGAAAGGTCAAGGGTAAGGATGAGTGTATACTTTTTCAAAGTCCTCCATTTCTGGTCTCTGTGCTGTGTATTCCATTCTATTCAGGAGCTACTTTTCCCCTAAAGTAGTACTCTTGACAATCAGTCATTGAAAATGGATGTCAAAAACTCTGATTAAACTATTTTTCAAAACTCTTCTGTCCGTGCTCCCCACCCAGCCCAATTCTGCACGTCCTTCAGCAGGGTCTAGCCAGGCCCAAGCCAGCCCACAAATGTCACTCTCTGCCCCCAACCTCTTATGTCACTGTCAGACACAGAGCTCAGAAAACAAGTGCAAATGGCTAGATCTCATTCACAAATACAAACAATATGAAAGTTTGAAGCAGCATCTCCACCACCGCTCTGAAATCCATCACTCCTATGTGCACCAATGAGGATTACAGAGACGAAACTCAGTACACTGAATTTAGAACTTCATCAAAGATTTCAAGAATGTTCAAACTCTTTGGAGGAAGGACGGGTATAGTGTCTCATGTCCTTTATCACAATACCCAGGAGGCTGATGCAGAGTTTGGTACATGTGCCAGCCAGGGATACATAAGTAGATCCTCCCCTAAAAAAGAAAACAGAAAAATAAAGCTTCTACGTCTTCTTTAAAAGGAAATTCTCACATATGATGATAGTCATTATTGGTACAGTGAAACTGACAGAGATGTCTGAGGATATAATCACTTTGGTTAGAGAAAAATGGATATTAGCTCTGAACAAGAACCTTGGAGATTTTCACCCACATGTACTTCCCACATTTTCACCTGTTTCTCATAGTCTGCATACAAGTTCTAAAATTCCTTGAAAAGGTGACATACTTAAATTATTGAAATTGGCACAGTTTAACTCAGGGTAGCCAGAGAATAATGCAGTTTAAAACATAGCTGAGAAAATGTGTGGAGGGCGTTTATGAATGTAGGCCTTTCCAAAATGACTAGATTTTAGTAGCAAGTCATTGCTCATTAAGGTCTATGAAAAGAGTTCCAGTCATCATATGGGTTCAATATTATAGTCCACAGAACATTAGTTAAATACTGTTTGTTTGGAAATCTAAAATATAGTACACAAGCAGTATGCCATATTCCCTAGGGAATCCACAGCTTCCATATGTGGGTGATAAAAATCAAGTTTAACCTTGAGAATTTAACAAATAGGTCTCTGAATTCTGTCACTGAAACATGGTAAACATCCATGCTGACTTTAGACCTCAGGTGAAAGGCTTCTTTCTCTTCTGTCAAGCATGCTTACAAGCCAAAACCCAGTTTCCCATCTAAGAGACAAATGAGATACTTTATGTATTCTCCCAAGTTTACTATATAGCCGTGTTCCTTAGCCTAACTGTATTGATGAAAGGAGAGTTTAAAGCTGCCCAGATAATTTATCTGATATGTAGGAAAATACTAGAAATCTACAAAGCTACTTTAATATTGAGAAATAAAGTATGATGCTGTTTTAGCAAACCTAAATAAAAAGTGAGATCTTTGAAAATACCTAATTCCATATAAACTGATATAGAAATGTCTGTGGCTTTGAAAACAGTATTTGTTTTATACTTTACATGCAAAACCCAGTAAGCATATAAATGTACTCAAACCCTTGAGTATCCCCAATCCAAATGATCCTTAGATATATATGAGTTCATAATTATAACAATATCTAACCCAGCAAGTCTAATAATATTTCATTGAAACCCATTTTTTTAAAAAAATGATTGCTTCTATGAACTTTGCTTTTCCTATGAATAAACCCAGAACCAGAAAGTCACCAAAAGTCATTCTGAAAGCGAGGTCAGAGAGAAGAATTGAAGGCCAACGTTCTAGCACGACAATACACGTCCTTCTTCATCAGGCCATCCACTATGACACGCCTATGAAGCTGAGGCAGCTGAACTATTCTATTACAGCAGGCATGTAAATCGCCAGACCAGGTTTGCTCTGCCTAGAGATACCAGCTGGTAACAAGCAGTAGTTTGCAAGAACTGTTTTCAGTAAAACACACATTTTATCTTGACACCACAGGCCTTCATTAAACTATGCATAGAAACTTGTTTTGAAATAACCAAATGAAATTCTGCCCCTGTTCTTCCTAATTGCTTCTAATAATAAAGTTAGTTCTAACTGGCCCACTGTGGCTGCAACATCTGATGGTAATGAGCGGTTCCTGGCGGAAGGCATTCTGACTTAAATACCTGCAGTTTATCTTTGTGTTGCAGGCCACCTCTCCTCCACCTCAGACAGAGGAACTTATTTGGAAGTTACTAAATGAACCTTTGTTTGCTCCCTCCATTAATTACTCTTTGGTCTTGCAAGTTTGGCGGTCTGCTTTATTAAATGGCCTAAGGAGGTCAATTAAATTGCTGTCCTGTGACTTTTATTCTGTGGTGGTTCAGCATGTCCCCAAGCTTGTGATGGCTTGCCTTAGCCAGTAGGCAGCTGGACAGTCTCAGTCATCATCCATTTGACAAAACAGCAATGATTGTCCCGACCCCACAACATCCAGGGCCCTTTGTTTGTCCTTCCGGCACATTTTGGAAGAAGGACTAAGTCACCAAGCAGATTTAGCAGAACACTGGTGGCTCAGATGATCTCATCTGTTTGTCGGTCATCCTCCTCCTCTCTTCCGGCTTCACCTTTCTCTGCCCAGTTGTTCTTTCTTCTGCCATAGCAAGAAGAAAAGGGAATGGATTTCTGGTCTTTCAGACAAGAATGTGCATTGAATTTCACTCTAACAACAATGCAATGAATAGTGGTTAATAGTTACAGGGTTGTATAGCTCTGTACTCTAGGAATCTTGAATTTCCATGCTTGACGTCAGACCTCAAAAGAAGGTTTTATTCCCAACAGCCAACCTCAAACCAAATATTGAGCTAACAAGGTTCTAGGCTGATCACTGAAATGTCATTATTAAATGAAGGCTCAGGATTTCGGTGATATTCAATGCAATTAATTTGAAAAAGTACACACATGTGTATATATGTGGGGTGGGGGTTGTACACATGGGTCCATGTTAATGTCAGTTGTGGTGCAGCAGGATACATAGTTCAGAACTGTCACCAACAATTTGAGTTCACTTGTGCTTTAGGGACCTCCACTTCTGCAACACGAAGATTTTTGATTTGCCATAGAAAACAATTTCAGGATGAGCCAGTGTCAAGTACAGTTGTGATTTATTAAAAGAAAAATTTAATAGCTTTAATAACAGGGGTTTATAGAAAGGTGATTCAGGGTAGGTAAGACATACTCAAACATGGGTATGAGCTTTTCAAGGCAGTAGCACTTGAGTGGCCGTATACACCATTTGGGTGGCTTTAAGGTTGTATCTCAAATGGTTGATTAAATCTTTCCCCTGCTTTCTGGTAACTGAGATTATAGGATGGTTCCAATAGTGTCTCAGATGGGATTGTTATCTGGTAAGATAAAACCATGGGCCTAAAGAACTGTGCAGGAGATTACGATATATCTTTAATGGAAATTCGGGTTTCTGGTAAGATTCCTAGAAAATATAGTTCTCCAGGTGTGAAGAATAGTCACCTAGGCTTAGTCAGCCCTAAGGCAGGCTCACTGCTAGTTAACATTCTAATCTCAAATATCTATCTAAAAAGAAATATTTTATCTATATTGGCAACCTTCATATTATTCTGGGATTCTTGTCAGCAAGTAACAGACCTCAGCCTACTTCAAGAGTAAGGGGACGTTCTCTTTTCCTAAGTCTCCCTCATTTCTCCCCACATGCTTCTATTGTGCCTCATTAATACTTTGTGAATGGGAATATTTATTGTCTATAGCTTTTGTGTCAGGAATTAAAAAGAAAGGGAAGACAACATGCCATTATACATGAGGATACCACCATCAGAGGAGAAAGTGTCATCAGGAACACAGTTGTTTAAAGTAGGTATACTTTGTAGTCAAATGTCTTGGGCTACATCTCAACTCTAGTCTTCCCTAATAGGTACATGAAAGCTAGCATATTACTTGGCCCCTCAAAAGCTTTTTCTTTTGGATTACATGCAAACGATCGCACAATGTAGCTCTTGTCATTGCCACCGAAAACAGTTTCAGGATGAAGTACAGTTGAAAGCCTCAGCTATAGTTTAGTTAGAGGGTTGCTTCCTTTACTATTTTTGCTTCAAAGCTGGCTTCTAAATACCATTTTTGTTTCCAAACTAAATTAATTTGTTTCTCTGTGATTAACAGTGAAGCCTAAACAACCTCATAGAACCACCACACTTGTTAATTTCCATGCACTCTAGCTGGTGGCTCATCTCTGAATTGTCCTCAACTAGAGATGGAGTATAGACTGCCACTGCCTTTTGCACTGGCTTTCCTCTCTGGACATGTTCTCCAGAGTTCATATCTTAACAGAGTGGATTTGTTAATTTTTCTGAAAATATATTTTGCAAAGGACATTCTCTTCTGCCTGTTGCTTTCGTTGCAAGATGATACAGTATGAAAACCATGAGTCATACAGGCATGGGTTGCATGTAGTGATAGTTGTCACTGAAGATAATGTGGACCACATTTCTGTTTATTTCAGTTTGCATTCCCTCGGAACCATATTTTCTTATTGGAACTGATCTCTTTCTCTGCTTTCTGTTTTTTCTCTGTCTGGTTCACCTTCACGGATGCCTATGGTTTACCAATACTACTGTGACCTTCAGAGTCAGGACCTGCCCCTGAGAGAAAAGCTATGCTCAATTGTTTAAGCTACAAGTCTCATTGGCTTGTTGCTAAGAAATTGACAGTTCTTAGCATTGGAACAGCCAAAGTAGTCCTTGCAGAAGAGCGATGCTGTCTGGAATCCAGGTTGCTCAAGTGGAAAATTCAAGTTCTTTGATTTTCCACGTGTATTGACTCTCTTCATTCTCAGTCAATATTTGCATTCTTTGTGCATATAGTTATCTTGCTTCATTTCCTAAAGAAACATAGTGAAGACTGTTTATTGTAGCTTACAATTCCAGTCTGTGGTCCATCATTACCTGAAAGTCAAGTTTCAAGCACCTATCACATTGTACCAAGATCCAAGAGCTGAAAGAAATCCATATATTCACTTCTGTCACTTTTGTCTTCTTCCACAATTCAGGCCCTCCTGTCTCTCTAGGGAATGATGGTGGGTCTTCCTTCCACAGTAGTATAGTCAAGATACTCTCACATAAACATACCCAAAGGCCAACCTGATCTAGGTAATCCCTCATGGCCACCTTATTCCTTGTTGATTCCATGTTGTGTCAAACTAATTACTAAAACTAACTGTCAGCCAACACGGAAAATAAAAGTGTAAACTGAGTGGTTTTGATGAGCTTCACTAGAGTAACTCAAGAAACAAACAAACAAAAAGACTAAAATCTAAGGTTTTTAAAAATAAAATATGATAGCTGTCTGAAATATACAGCTCATTTTAAAACCACTGGAGAATGTGCTGTGATAAAAGGTACTGTGAGTTTTATTTCAGTTTCCATTGGAACTGCCAAGTCCTCTCAAGTTCTGCATAGTTCATTGATTCTGTAGCAAGCCATTTTCCTGCCCTAGAATGTGGTTTCTAATTGTTTCCATGCTTCATATTATGCCAATAAGCACATGGATTGGTCTGGGCAACCACATGGAGGAAAGAAAATCTTTGGAAAAAGTGAAGCAATGTTACAGTAAAACATATGCAGCTGGCAATTTCACTACAGGGGTGTTATTTGTGGGTGACTGAGTACACAGTTGGCAGCCTCCCCTGAAAAATTAGTCTCTGAGGTAGGATTGGCCAAGGTGATTCCTGGCTCAGGAAATGCCTTTATTCACTGGATGATTGTCTACTTTTAAACTTTTTCCTTCATCTGTGTTCTTTTGACTGCCTGGCTTTTACTTTATTTCCCATCTAGTGGTTGATAAGATGGGAAAGCCTGCTTAGAAAATGCTTGAGCAGCCTTCTCAGTGTTCAATGCTGAAATATCTGGGAAGAGATTTAAAGGACATCTATCATTTACTGGATCTCAGCAGCCAGCCATGGTTAATTGCTGACAGATGAAACTATTGCTATTGATACTGTCTTTCAAACTTTACAGTATGAATTGACCAAGTTACAGAGAGCTCTTGTGCTGAGAGTTAAGGCTATAAATGTTTGAAATAGGAAGAGCAATTTTGCCATCTGACATATTAGACATGATTTGAATCATCAATCAGTTTTTAAAATATAGTTCTAAAAGACAGGCATTCTATTCTATCTCAAAATATCCATATTGTATTTTCCATTATAATTTATAGAATTATAGAATCAATTGATAACACCCATTATTAGTTCAGATAAAATGCTTTCTGTAACACTACCTTCATTGTTGCTTAGGTCAGAAGATAGGAAAATCCCTTATCACTAAATCTTGGTGTGTGTGTGTGTGTGTGTGTGTGTGTGTGTGTGTGTGTGTGTGTGTG
>LOJH01001954.1:31342-45452 GCA_001685095.1 Ellobius talpinus
GTGTGTGTGTGTGTGTGTGTGTGTGTGTGTGTGTGTGTGTGTGTGTGAATAAATATAGATCAGATGCTGTCAAGGCATGGGAGACCAGGCTGCTCTTCATTCATCAATGACTTAATATTTCGAAACTTAACATATGAAAACTTCATATTTAGCAATGGACTAGTTCTAACCTAGTGATCACTCACTCCTCTAGTCCTTGAATGTCACTTTTGTAAACATCTCCAAGAAGCAGGGTGAGATGGAGATGTGTTCCTATTTAGCCTTGTGTCTTTAAAAACAATTGTGAGCAAGAAGCAGAAAAAAAAGAAAGAAAGAAAAAAGAAAAAGAAACCAGACTCTGGTCAAAATTTTTCTTCTTGTTTTTTTTTTTTAAATAAACCTTGAGCTTATTTTCCGAGCCTGCCATCCTTCAGGGTTAAAATGTGACAGGATCGCACTGGAGATTATAAATGGCAGGGTTGTTGTTTTCGTTGTTGTTATCGGTTTGGAAAGCCTCGCCATGGCCAGTGGCAGACTAATGCTTGGCTTCTCTGGTTGTCAAGGTTCAGTGAGTTTAATGGAGAGCAAATGCTTTCCAAATGCCAGGTCTGTGTCTTCTTCCAGATAGAACTGGAAGCGCCAAAGGCCTTGAACATTTAATTTCTCAAACTGTAGCCCAAACCCTGCCTATCTGAGGCAGCAGAAACTGCTTTTTTCCTTAAGCAACTTTGGGAGCAGCAGCACAAACATTGCCTCTGGAGCCTACATGATGTATGGGATTGTTTTGAAAGTTCTGGATAGTTAGTGTAAATGGGACACTGGCAACAAAGGGTGTGATGCTCATCTTGGCAACTAACTTGGGGCATTATCTAGCAAGTTCCACACTCTTGCTTTTCTCATGTCAGTGTCAGATAAAAGAGAAAGAATCCAGCCATTTTCTGGATACTGATTAGCTCACCAAATTTCATCCTTCATTTCCCTTGCCATCTTCACGGCTAAAGTGCCAGCCTACAGACTCAGGCCCAGTGTCAGCTTAAGCCATTTAGAAACATGACAATACATGTTAAAATCTCCCCTGGAGAAGGTAATATACAGTTAGTTCACAGTGACTGTGTCAAGCTTACTGTCACCCTACTCATGTCAATGTCTAGTACTCCTAGACTAGGTTATGTTAGGTTTTATGCATGGTAAAGTAATCTCCTTCACAACCCATATTTAAGAGACAGTATATTTATGATTTTTCTGTTTTCTGCCAATATAATTCTAGCATTAGATTTATATTAGGATGATGTTCAGTTAGCATGCAGTTTATATATGGCTTTGTAGTGCTGTCTCTGTTGACTGGTCTACAGAAAGTGTTCTTGCATAGAAGTACTTCATCAGATAATGGAACAGCTTGATAATTGTGATACTTGAATGTAGCTGGTTCAAAGATTATGGCTAAACCAGAGACAGAATTGATTATAGGGCTCTTTGGGTACCGACTTTCTCCTTGGGAGTGACTAGTGATAAGTATTCTAAGGGCCCAATAACTCATTGGGAAATACTAATATCTAGCTATTAATATCACATAGTTATCTTTTGGTTTTAACAAAGTACCTAAGCTGTGGTGACTACCATTTTAAGTCGCAGACAAAGTTTAGAGCAAGCATTCTGCATCAATAGCTAGCAGATGCATCAAGCAGTAAAAGAACAACTTTTAAAACTTGACAAGTGATTCAGAAAATTTTGGAGTGTTTTATGAACTGGTAAACTGTTTTGTCGCATATAATTTGGATGATCGAGGGAATCATTTTTAGTGTTATGACTGTAAAGTGGAGAAGCACTCGTGTCTACTGATTGGATATTACTCACTTCATGTTCGTGATGGCCTCTTAACCATCGCTTAAGAGTGGCCAGTAAAGATAAAATGAAAAAGGGAAGCATACAAACTTTGCAACATGGGAAACTATATGGTCAAATATAATAGTTGAACACAAAGCATAACACTGGCTGTAAATTAACAGAGTCATTGAACAAAATATTAACCAATCTGGTATTAACATGGTACCAGCAGAGCTATTATAACTTATAAAAGTTAACTGCTTAGTATGTAATTTTTGTATCCACTAAAAATATACCCTGATATTTGTCTGAAACCTTTTTTAAAATTTCAGATCCTATTATCGAATGACTATTTAAAGGGAAGAACAAATGTGACTTTGATTTATTTTATATGATGCTTCTCTAATTGCTGTCTACCCCTAAGAGAAAATCCTAACTCTAATAGCCTCTATGGCCGCAATTGCTCAATATGGATTGATAGTTACTTTTCTCAAGTTACGGTATCTAAAGCATTACTAGCTGATTACTTCAGGTCCTTCTTTGGCTCCTGTATCTTTTGCCTTAGATTCGCTTCTCAAAGTATCCAGCAACAAGTATATTTCAGAGAAGGAGTGCTAGAAATCTGGAGAGAAACTGTTTGGTTACAAGTAAACGGCAGTTGGTGTGCCAAACTTAGTAAGTCTTTAGTAGATTTAAAGAGCAGATTGTGTTTTCAGAAAGTGATGGACAATTTAAAAATAAGCCAATCTAAGCCGCAACATATCTGTTTATAAAGTTTATTGGGTACTACAGTGTGCCACTTCTAAGACAAGGTGTATAGAAGTGACCATGAACTAGCATGAGAGACTATCTACAAAGCAGGGTGCTAAAACCCATTGACTGTTCCAAGATCTACTACATATGCCTAACAACAGGTTTTGTTTTTGAATGCATTTAAATGATATCTGTTGTTTTGAAATTTGAGGATGGTTTTATTAGAGTTTAAGAGGAAAACCACAGAGCAGGCAAGCTGTAGTTCTTAGCTGCTGCTTGGTGGAGGGAGACAGAGAAGAAAGCAGAAGACAATGGATTTTGAGCAACGGAGAAGTCTGTGAGCAGCTACACGAAAGAAATCAGCGGGAAACTTTAGAGAAAAAAAATGAGAATGTCTAGAGTCAGGGCAAACATGATTAGGATTTGGGTTGATATTCAAAGAAGAAATAGAAAGGAGAAAAAAAGAAAAGTTACACTTTTTGAGGTAGAGCTCATAAATGTAAGCAGGCTCTGTGATCAGCTATCGAGAGACAGGCGTCTCATGAGTACTTACCTTATTAAGGGGAAAATTATTCCACCCATCTCCTCAGTGTGTCTTCAGGTATATGAGCTTTCTTCTGGTTTTTGTTGTACCTTGGTTATGAATTGGTCAATTTGATTAAATATTAAGGTGATGGAAAAGTAGTATGATATTGTAATGTTACAATCAGTGGGACAGTTTAGAATGTCATGTTTCTACCTGGCATCAAAGATAGAACACAGAACTCATTCTTTGGCTTGAGAAAGTAGCTTACTTCTAATGGACCTCCTTCTAATGGACCTCCACGAAACCCTTTCCCTCGCAGATTACATTTTGAATCTTTTTTTCTTTAGTAGAATATTGTTTTCATTAGTTCCTTGAGTTTTGTATATGTTTTGATCATTTTTACCTGCTCTTCCTCTAGTTCCTCCTAGATCCATCCCTTCCCTACTTATTTTGTGTTCTTTTTTCTCAACCCACCAAGTCCAGTTTGATGCTGTATTTCAGGATGTGTGGTTGACCTAACATGATCTATGCTTTTAGAGAAAATGGACACTCCCTTTCCCATCAGCTATCTACTGTTAGTATCTCCTTGGCTAGCCGTGGGACTTCATGCCTACCTCCCAAAGATGTGGTTTGGCTTGAGTCTTCACTGGTCCTGTGTATGTAGTATAACCTCTATGAGTTAGAATATGCAGATGCCCTACTATCACCAGAGGACAGCATTTCCTCACATTATCTGCATCTTGCCATTAGGATCTTCTCACATACCTCTTTCAAGACACTACTTGAAATCTGGGTGTAGATGGAGAGGGGGTACAGATTTTCCAATTTAGGGCTGAGTATTTTAGTCTCTCTTATTCTCTATACCCTGACCAATTATGAGTCTCTATATTAATCATCACCTACTGCAGATGGGTACCTCTATAGTAGGATTCAAAGTCTTTTGGAAATATGCCAAGAGTGGTACACTGTATCACACTGATTCTGTAGTGCCCCAGTAGTTTGAATCCCACTGGTGGTGAATAAATATTTCCCTTTCCATATATGGAGGCCAGAATTTATACACAAGTTTTTTTTGTTGTTTGTTTTGTGTGTTTGTTTGTTTTTAATCATAGGCATTCTGAGGTAAGAAGGAACCTCAAGGTAGTTAATTTGAATTTCCCTGGTTGCTAAGGATGTTGAACATTACAAAAAAAATATTTCTCATCATTTGCATTTCATCTTTTGAGAACTCTCTATTTAGGTCCTTGCCATATTTTTAAATTTGGTTTTAATTTTTGAGTTCTTTGTACATCCTAAATACAAATCCTCTGTCAGATATGTAACTGGTACAGATTTTCTCTATTTTATGGGATCTAATTTATTAATCTTTGATCTTAATGCCTGTGCTATCAGTGTCTTCTCCAGAAATCATGCCCTGTGCCAATGAGTTCTAGTGTATTTTCCACTCTCTACTTTATCATATTCAGGGTATTGAGTCTTATGTTGAAGGGCTGAGAGATAAGAATCAGATTTCTTTCTTCTACCTGCAATTATCCAATTGGACTAGCATCCTTAGTTAAAATGTTAAGCAGGAATGGAGAAAGTTTACATCCTTGTCTTGTTTCTGATTTTAGTGGAAATATTTGAATTTTTCTCCATTTAGGATTCTGGTAACTATGGGCTTCCTGTATATTGTCTTTATTCTATTGAGATGTGTCCCTTCTATACCTATTTTCTCCAGGACTTTTATCGCAATTGGACATTTTCTTTTGGGGTAGTTAATTTAGTTAGGGTTACTATTGCTGAAATGAAACTATAACCAAAAACAACTTGGGGAGGTAGGGTTTATTTTGCTTGTACTTCCACATCACTGTGCATCACTGAGGTTAGTCTGGACAGGGACCTAGAGGCAGGAACTCAATAAGAGGCCATGGAATAGTGCTGCTTCCTGACATGGTCTCCCTGGCTTGCTCAGCCTGATTTCTTTTGACACTCAGGACCACCAGCCAGGGATGGAACCACCCTCAATGAGCTGGACCTTCCCATATCAGTCATTAATTAAGATAATACCCTCCAAGATTTCTATAGCCCAATCTTTTAGAGACATTTTCTCAGTTGCGACGACCTTTAGATATCTCTAGCTTATGTCGAGTTGGCATAAAATTAGCCAGGGCAGAGGTGAATTTTTGCCTGGGTTTACTGTCAGGATAACACTGCTGTTGTAAAAGGAATTTGGAAAGGTTCCCTTTTAAATTCTTTTTGTAAATAGTTTGAGGAATGTTGATATTAGTTCTTTGAAGGTTCAGTAGCATTCTGCAGTGAATTCATGGATCCTCTGCGCCCAATGTGTCTGGCACTGAAACTGTTTTGTTTCTTTATTGTATTGCTTATTTAGAGAATTTTGAACCAGTCCTCTGTCACTGGATGTATGGATCTTTTTATTTATGTCATCTTGATTTAATTTTTGTAGGTTCTTTATAATCTAGAGATTCATTAGTTTGGGGAAAAATCTAAACCTATAAATCTCTAAAGTTAAAAAATGGCATCATGAATCAAATGAACCAAGTAGATATCTACAGAAAAATCCACCCAAACCATAAAGTATACACAGTCTTCTCATAAACTCGCTTCAAAATAGACTACATATCAGACACAATGCAATTCCCAACAAAAATTAAAATGTTCAGATTATATCCTTCATTCTCTCTAATCACAAAGAAATAAAGCTGGCTATCAACAGTTATACAAACCACTGAAAATACACAAATATATGGAAACTAAAGAACAAATTACTGGACAATCGGTGAAGGAAGAAATCAGAGAGGAAATTTGAAAATTCCTAGAATTAGATGAAAATGAAAACACAATGCACTAAAATCTATGGAGCACACAGAAGGCCGTCCTTAGAAGAAGACAGTATTGCCAACGTTAAAAAATGGGATATCTCAAGTTAATAGCTTAGTAATTAACCAATTTGTGTATTCTTCCTTGGTGAAGACTGTTTCTGCCACGGTCAGCATCTCTTAGTTGCCTGCAGTGTTTATGTAAGGCTGAGGCCTCATGGGTTTTCCCTGGTCCGCTTTGCCATTTCTACTGCTGTTATCCTTGTTCAGTTCTTATTTAGGTAGCTGTATTGGTGAGACTTTATGGATGTAACTTCTGCCTTTGCTAGGAGACAGAGTCTCAAAGAAAACATCCTGATCCTCTTACAATCTTTCCACCCCTTCATCTGCAATGATCCATGAGCCTTAGGTTTAGGAATTTTGTTACAGGGTTCCTAACTCTGCATTTAGATTGGTTGTGGTTTTCTGTAATGGTCTCCATCTGTTGCAAAGAGAGGTTTCCTATATAGGGTGTGAGAACTACTCTTATTAGATGGTCAGCCCTGAAAACATGCATAGAAATAACATTACACCCACCAAGCCAGTGTATTTATATGTTTAGGAAAAAAAAACATATGCATGCACACATATGTATGTAACAGTAATATATGAGAAAAGAGACCGTGAATTCAAAAGAGAACAAGAAGGGATATATGGGAGGATTTGAAGAAAGAATAGAAAGGGGAAAATGATGACATTATAGTATCAGAAAATAAAAGAAATCTTTCAAAAATAAGTTACTGATGTACCCCAAATCCTTAACATAAGCAAGAAATAGTAAATCTCTCTGAAACATCTATTTTCTCATAATCTCAAGCACCATACTCTGATATTAGAATTGAAAATATTCATGTAGTATAGGGCTAAGAATAAATACCTTAAAGTATTTATCTCTAAATTTCAGCTCTTCACCCTGTGAAACCAGATAAAAATCTGTGCCAAGTAGACTGAGAATGAGTGAGAAGGAAAGGCCTTCCTGTGTTTGAGAGAGGACCAGCAATGGAATGTTTTTTCTGCCATTGCTCTGTTGAGCTTGTGGGAAGCCTCTTACCGAACACTGATATCATGGGTGTTCACATTCACACTATGAGCATACAAAGTTATTTTATCTGCTGCAGCAAGACATCAACTTGATGTCTTTTTCATGATTTAAAACAAAAAAAAAATTTGGCTTGATTTTTGTGGGTTTTTTTTCCCACATGAATTATTGTTCCTTAAATCTTGTGGCTCCCTTCAACTAGTATTTTGGTAAATTTGTCAGATATGGTGTGGGTTTAACAAATGGTCAGAGGATATATGGAGGTGTTCAACCTATGCTCATCTGTACTTTTCTTTGAATAACTAACTTTCTTTTGTGCTTTTTCTTTGAGTTGCAGCCTATGATAGAAATAAAAACACTAGATTAATCTGTGAATGTAGAAAACATATAAAGAATTTTAATACTATTGCAACTCATTTTTTTAAAATCAGAATTTGAATCCTTATTGTTTTGTTTGCTTAGTCCACAAGGCGATTTTGTGTGGTCTCATAGTTGAGAGAAAGGTAGTGCAATCAACCTTGTGAACTTAATTTCTGCATCCTAAATAGATAAACACAGTAGACTAAATAGATAAACACAATAGAGTGTCTTCTTCCTTTTTCTTGTCAATGAAATCGTCTAGTGGTGAAAACTGTCTTTTTTAGAAGGACTGGTATCTATGTAGAAGCAGCCTTAGTGCCAGAGGACAGACAACGCAAACCAAACTGCAGTGACTTTCACGGAATGTTGTTAATATTTTATTAAGCTGAAAAGCAAATAATTATCTAATAATTCTGTTTACTAGACCAAAAAATACTAGCATCTATGAAAACAATGACTATAGCCTTTTTGTAGTTCAAAAACCATACTTTATAATCATTTCTTTTCAAATAAAGGACACCATATTCCTCCTTCACCTGGAGAGATGTATTTCCTTTGATCACAGTTAAAAAACACTTCCACTTTTCTCTGTGGCAGAATGGGTAAATATTTTCCGACCTATGACCTCACTAGAAAATATAATGCCTTTGTCATTTTTATTGTGCTTTTTTCTGCACAGTAAATCTGAGGCTTGCTGCAGAGTTGGAATAATTCTTTGTCACATCTAACTAATTGCGTTGAGTCGTCCTTACATGGCTTGTTCTACTCCACATTGAATTCGTAGGCCATTTATCTTAAATGAATTGTATGGTTTAAACCACTCTGACATAATGACCCTCCAAAACCACACTTAAATACCAGATATTACTGTCCCCATAGATGCTTACATATTCCATTTGTCTTGTACACAAATACCATTGTTCTTCTATTTTAAGTAACACTTATTGTCTTCTGTATTACACTTTCATAGATTTTTCAAATTATTTCTAGTTTCCTTTAAACAAGCATATTTGTAAATTATAAGAGCTCACTGAGGAATAGTATGTGCCTTTAAAATCTTGATAGATGAACGCTCTCTAGCCATGTAGTTTAAATGTCTACGTATAAACTTTCGGATGCGAATCATAGTGTCTACCCAATAACAAATGTGTTTTCCCCAAGTACTCTAAAATTTCATTTATCTCTCTCCTTATTTCATTCAGCAACAATCTGCAACTTATTTTTCTCCCAGAAAATTGAATCGGTTACTGCTTAATATTCCTACCTGTTTTTAAAATGTGGTTTATATTGGCATCAGAGCAGCAATTTACATATTTGGGGATAACAAGAATGCATGCCAGAAAAAGATCAACATAAAAATGAAATGCAGAAAAGCTGTTTTCCTTCAACAACAACTCAAAGGGAAGCTAAGAGAAGAGTGGATGAGCATCTGACCTGAATGTGTTGCTTCTTTCTTTAGGTGAAGTGTGACCAGTATTGGCCTAGTAGAGGCACTGAGACTCATGGGCTGGTCCAGGTGACGCTGCTGGATACTGTGGAGCTGGCCACATACTGTGTCAGGACCTTTGCACTTTATAAGGTTTGCTCTTTGTCTTCTTTCTCCTTCTGTGTTTCTCCCAATATTTAAACAAACCAAATCCCTGAAGTCTTACCTAAATCTTGGTCCCACTTTCAACAGAGAAGAAAGAAGTCATCCTTGAATTCTCAGTCAGCCCGGCCCCTTTCCTCCTGGACTAGTGTTTTATCAGTAACTGTGAAACCTATGCTCTGAGAAAGTTTCCCCAATGGAAGAACTAATTCTTCCCCTGGAGTACAGAAGAACACTCGTGATGCTTGCAGCCAGATGCAGAGTGCTTCTCACATGAAATACTCACCCGCCTGAGCAAATACTGATCATTTAGGGAGAGCTCAGGGCTTGGGTCTCCAGGTAGTGTTTCTTCCAAGGCTGTACTCTAAGAGGAAAGAATTGAGACAGCGCGTTTTAGTGTAACTCTCCCTTGCCACCTAAGGTTAGAAAGCAGCATCTGAGACTCTCTTCCTTTGTCACAGAATGGTTCAAGTGAGAAGAGGGAAGTGAGACAGTTCCAGTTTACCGCCTGGCCGGATCACGGGGTTCCAGAACACCCCACACCTTTCCTAGCTTTCTTACGAAGAGTCAAAACCTGTAACCCTCCTGATGCAGGGCCAATGGTCGTGCACTGCAGGTAAGGACCCATTGAGAGCATTTGCTTTATTTGCAGCCAAGAGGACCGGTAGTAGAAATAGAAGTACAAACTCTTCTATGCTGAATGTTCTCTTTGCAGCTTGTTGACACTGGGAGATGGTAAATACCTGCATTCAAGTGGCTCTTGCTAATTGAGACCTGTACTACGGTCAATAAGAAAGACTTGATAGAAAGGCATAATGCCTCTGGATGCAGGATGAGTCCTCCCTACCACGTTCCCACCCAACCCACTGATTTCTCTTTGGTGCAAAAGTAAATAATAAACATTAAATTAAGTGTGTATGTGACCATAAACAAAATAGAAAATATTAAATGTTAACATTATCATCAGGGTTAAATTTTACTTTTTTTCTAGTAAAAAGTTCTTTAAAAATATTTTATAAACTTTTTAGCAATCTTTTGTGGGCTGGATTGATACAACATTTCCATTACATAGGAAAAATGTGGAAGAACATAATGCTACAGTCATCCAAGCATTCATAGAGGATGATTTAGTATAAAGACAGATGTAATTTATCCATTATTAATATCAGTTCACATAAAAAATACACCATCTTGATCTTTTAAATGTATTTGGTAAAAAGACATGCAATTTAGAATAAATTTTATTTTGTACATTGAAATGATAAACTGTATTTCTCTTGAAATATATAATTTATACCTTTACTTAATTCTGACTATAAGCCACTACATAATCACACAGTGTCTGTACGTGTAAGTGTTCCTGTATTTTAATATTCAGTTTATCTCTTCCAGATGCCTGAGCTCCTCTCAAATATCTCTAGTAATAAAGTGCTCAAGATGCCTAGTTAGACTCTATGTGTTCTCTAATGCTGAATGTATTCTGTTGGGTGACACTACATGAATCTGCTCATGTAATCCACAATAGTTCCTTATAATCTGAGTAATTCAAATATGTCTTCTTGAACAAGGAAATCAAACTAAAGTGGAACTTTATAATAAATAGGCAAGAAGACTACATTATGAACCTATGAACCTATTGTAAATTAATAAATATATTTTATAGTTACATTAATACGTATAAATTATGTCATCAATTGATAGCATCATTTAGGCTATCATATTATATCATATCAATATTATATTGCATTATAATGAACCCTCAGAACGGGATCATTTGGGGCATAGAGAAGAATGAAACCTGGAAAACTCACCTGCCTGTCCACCCTACGAAGGTAACTGCTGAACAATGGCCTGCAGAGGTCCGAATGGGAGAGTGTCTCTCCTAACAGAAGGCAGTAATGGAACTAACTTGTGTTCCTGGCTGATATCTTGTAATTCCAAAGCCCCTTCATGTGTCACTTTTTTTTTAAAAAAAAAAATATTCCTAACATTCTCACGCTGCGTTAAAAGACGCATAAGTGAGAAACCGAGAGATTTGAGGTGAACAGCAGTAGCTTGCTGGAGTGCTCCACTCAAGCCCCTGTCTTCTTGTCTGGTTCTAGCTCTTCCACATAAAGGAGAGGGACCTCTAAGAACTGCACATCAGTTCTCATTCTCTACATGATAATCAGACATAAAATCATTTTCATTCATTTGAATAAGTAGTTTTAGGTAGTGAAAGCCAAGTCTTAGTCTCCTGCTGTTAGTTTTAGAACATGCTCTGTGCTTCGCAGTATGAACCCTTTTATAAGTTTCAATTGAATACCTAATGTAGCTGGTTACATGTTATCCCTAGTTGGTGCAAGCTAAACTTGCTTATAAAGATCATATGGGCATTACCCAAAACATTTTCAGATGGAGAAACAGAAAATTTGGCCTCAAAGGAGAAATGCTGATCATATAGCCCTTATGGCAAAAAGAAGCAGACCTCACATATATGCACCAGTGCATGCACGCACACACACACACACACACATACACACACATGCAAATGCGTCTCCACAAACACAAATCTACACACATGCACCTACACACACATGCCTTCAAATAAAAAAAGAGAAATGTACTTATAAAATAACAAGAACAAAAATTAGGAGAAAGTAATTATAAGGTTTCTATTGAACCAAAGCATTATGATTTTATGATTTGCATTGCATTTAAAATATAGCACCATCTTGGGGCTGAAAAACCTTGCCATCCAAGCTTAGTTCAATCCCCAGAACCTATGTAAAGGTGAAAGGACAGAACTGGTACCTCAAAGTTATCCTCTAACCTTCAGCTACTCCTGGGGCTCATGCACCCCCACCTAAAAATCTAATAGATAAATTATTTTTAAGCAACACTTTTAAACTAAAGATGTGCTTCGTTTCTGTAAGTTGGTGACATGAGAAAACAGGTGGTAAAGCTTTGGAGGAGAGCAATGACTGAGAGCAAATGGCGACTGCATGTTGTTATGAAGGTTCCATGAGCAGCGGGTCAATATCATTTCAATAAAAATGCTCTTTAGTTAGATTGGAGCCCAGGAGAGCCAGTTTGAACCTGTCCATAAGCACTAAATTCCACACATGAAGACACTGTCATGAAGTCACCAAGGGGAACTGTCCACCGTGATCATGTAACAAGCAGTTAGAAAGTGTTCTTGGCTCTCAATATTGAATATAACGTTTGGTTTCTCTTACTGTATGTTCAGATGTGTTTTTCTCCACAAAAGAAGCAGCGATTACTGAGACTAACTACAACAAACCTAACAAACAGAAACTGAGCGTGGAGGAGAATCGAAGAGAGGTCTGGGGGTAGCCAAAAAAATTCACATTTTACCAGTAGCTCTGCTTGTTAATGGGTGGGCCAGAAGTAAGGGGGGAAGCCATTGAGTAAATAGAAATTAGAACAATTTTTAGAAAATAATTATAATGCTAGGGTATTAAAAACGTTTACAAGGATGATGTTAGCAAGTCAATGATGGAGGAGGGAGGGGCGGAGGGAGAGAATATGAGTATGGGAAAGCCTGGTGCCTCACAGGCCAGAAGAGGTACTGGAAATAGCTGTTCTTCAGAGGGAGTGCTGCTGTCTCTAGAGAATGACTGCTCATTACCCACAAGTTTTGTGTTTCAAAAAATTTATTGAATTTCCCCTAGTCTCTGTATTTTATTTGTCAACTATGTCAACACTGTTCACAGCAGTAGGACTTTATGGTGATGGAATGTAATGTCATGAAATGATGTAATGGTGTGAGACAATGTTAGATTATAAATTATGTATATAAGTTAGTATATTAGTGTGTATGTACACACACATAAAGCTCTAGGTCTGAAACTCTAAGAAGAGCTGAGCTGCTACTGCAATGTTAATAGTCAGATGTGAACATATATCCAAATAGCAGAATACTTGTCAAATATTTTAGTACTTTCTATAATAGTAATTTCTCTAGATATTTTCTCAGCAATAGAGAACATTTTAATGGTTTGAATTAGAGAATCCAACTTATAACATCAGTCTGTTCTTTTTTTATTGACTTTTATTGAGCTCTACATTTTTTTCTGCTCCCTTCCCTGCCTCTCCCCTTCCCCCTTCAACCCTCCCCACAAGGTCCCCATGCTCTCAATTTACTCAAGAGATCTTGTCTTTTTCTACTTCCCATGTAGAATAGATCTATGTAAGTCTCTCTTAGTGTCCTCATTGTTGTCTAAGTTCTCTGGGACTGATCTTATGGAAACCTGAAAGCATTTGATTCTCCAAATGATGCTGATAAGAACACATGGAACTTCACAGTGGAGCTCTAAGTGCCTTTAAGATAAAGTCTGAACGTAGTAGCATCTTTGCTTTCATGGCCCTGTATAAAGAAAGGTGGTTTCAGATGGTTGTGTGGCATCAAAGTCATTTTTTAAACTCTAAGAATGATCTATATGTTCTATTTTCTTGTATTAAAAGACAATAAGAACCCATTTCCTTTGAGTATTTAGTCCTTGTTAGAAATGAATTTGAGATGAAACTATAATTTCGTTGAAACAGTCATAACAGTTTAAGCCATGATACTCTTTAGTTATATATTTTGATTTCAGGAAAATAAATTTTCTTCATAGGAAATATGTGTTTATCATATGAATAAACTGGAAGAGAGATGGCATGACACCCTTAAACTTGTCTTTTGAATGAAGTGATCTTAAGAATAATAAAACACACCTCCTGAAGGGCATGAAAATCTTTGAGATTCTCAATTCAATCCAAATTCCAGATTTAAAACTAGATAAATCTCAGGCCAGATGAACATTAATAATGTCTTAGGAATACAAATAGGCCACTAAGGGTGATCAGGCTTAAAAGTCACATGACGGATGGCTCAGTTGGTAAAGTGCTTAGTGTGTAAGCCTGAAGACATGTGTTCAGTCCCCGGAATCCACGTGGATATGCTGGGCTTTGAGGCTCTGTGGGGATTTGGGAGTGCAAGCCTGTAGTTCCAGTGGGGAGGATGTACAGACAGAAGGATCTCTTGAGATTTCTGATCAACTAATCTAGCCTACTTGGTGAGCTCCTGGCCAGTGAGAGGCCATGTCTCAAAGGAGACACTTAGCCTTTTTGAGGATTACTTTGAAGTTGTCCTCTGGACTCCAAACCCATATATATATATATATATATATATATAT